>JASGCC010000076.1:907337-1163707 GCA_030067915.1 Hydractinia echinata | reverse complement strand
GAGTTTCAATCCAATTGGTTTTGTCGAAAATCGAAGATGCTTATTATAAAGTCTTTTCATCTTCTCGAGAGTGCGAAAACCCATGCAAAGTAAAAATCTTGTTGTAACTGAAATGCTCGAGGCTTCTTAAAGAATTATTTTGATCAATTACAATTGAACATTTAAAATTGTTGCATACAAAACTTTTTAGACAGTGAAAACATTTACAATATGAGGACATTCAATATGCTTAATTGGCTATGCAAGGTTTATGAGATTTTCCGAGATAGCAATTTTGGACGTTGTATCAATTTTCAAATCCTACATGAAACTGCTTATAGAAAAATGTAAAACTTAAGTATACAGGAAAGGAAATAGGATTTTTATTAGCAAGACTGGAAACGAATTATATCCTGTTAAAAATCCAAGTGAGTATTTAGAACTTGCAAAGTTAACAGACGAGAAATTTATTTTCAGAGCAATTACTGTGTCAAAATCTAATCCGATAGAAATTTGGGAGAAGGTAAAGAGTGTACCATACACAAGAATGAGAGAAATACTCTTAGAAGAGCTGGTTATTATCGGTTTGGAATAATCAAAGTTTCGGCTACATAGCTTAGAATCCGGTGGTGCAACAGCGGCGGCAAATGGTGGAGTCGCAGACAGGTTATTTAAAAGACACGGGCGTTGAAAATCGAAAGCAGCAAAAGATGAATGCGTGCAAAATGATCTTAACTCGTTACTTTGAGTCTCAAAAGCATTAGGTTTTTTATATGATATAAAAATCTTAGTTTCATAATCATGAGTTTTTTGATATGATACATAATACGACTACGCAAATTTCCACTACTTTCAGTACAAGCTTCTCAAAACAAGTTGTTTTTATTCTCTCAAGTCTATCTACGAGAAAATAAATAAGGTTACTCTCATTTACGCGAAGTAAATTAGGAATTGATACTTTTTTTCCTGTGTATAACAGGCCTTACAGAAATAACCTCGGTACCACATTGTCACGTGATTTTAAAGCAAAAGTGTGGAATTTTTACAAATTCAATCACACGTCGATTAGCTTTCAAGTATTCAAGTCCCGCCCACTCACCTATTACGTTAAGGTTACTTTACGAGTGTAAATAATATTTTCATAGTGATCTGTAACAGTTTTATTGTGAGAGAAATAGCGATATTGCGGGCTTGTAGGGTATTCTAGAGTATATTGTATCATATGACGAACTTAAGATAAGATGACTCCTTTTCGACGACTCCTCTTTTCAAAACAAGTTGTTTTTATTAGAAATTAATTAGATAATCCTATATCGATCCATTATCGCGTTCTCATTAATTCGTTATAATTTTCGTGTTCTTCCAACACCCTTTGTAAAGATATTTTTTCGTGAATGCAAAACTCTGTAATTCTGTTTACTTTACTTTAATTTCAAATAACCTCACAATGTTATGATGATGTCATTGACAAATAGACCATGGGTAATAATGCAATGTAGATTAAAGTCACCCATTAATGTTATTTCGGAAACAAATTCCATTTCTACAACAGAATTGTTTTTTTATTACATTTAGGGAAAAAAAAATTGAAACAAATAAAATAACTTGATTTAAACATGACATTTCTTTAAAAGATTACTACATTGTACACAAACTAAATTTTATAAAAATAAAGCCATTTTTGAACAGCCTCGTTTCCAAACCATGAACATAAGAAACCATCATGAAAATATCACAAAGGAGACATTAATAAAATATAGAGCATGTTGGTGCGCTAGTAGTGCTCACATTAGTTAGATTTTTTTGCAGTGATATTTTGTTTTGATAACGAGGCTGTGTATTTGTCGATATTGCTCATGTATTGCATTACAATCGGCTGCCTTATTATACATACACATAAAAAACATAACACACTAAATTCTTCCTGGATTTGTTAAAATGAAGGATTTTGTGAATATTCTACTTCAATTTATTCTAAGTTAATTTTCCAGGAAGAATTGTATATAAAAAGTTTCAAAATAAATAAGTCTTCATGTCAGTAAAATCAACCTTTTTGATAACCTAAATGTCATTATAACGACATGAAATCGAGGTCAAAGGTTAGTTTCAAATGCTTTTAAATTCCTATAAACTAAGTACTGCATATTTCTCTCATACCAGATCAAAGTCAAATGTTTTTTTCCACGAGCAACAAAGAAACTGTCAACTATTAGTATGAAGAAGAAAAATTCATATGACGCATTGTAGCTTTAAACTAAATACCATTTTATGAAGATTAAAATATTACATTGCTTCAACTTGCAATAAAGCAGCTGGGATAAAAATCTGCTTTTCTTTTTTTACAGTTGACGGATGAGAAAGAAGTTTATAAAAACGACTAACCAACTATTTTATGACTATGTACAAAATAGAACTCAACAGTGAATGTTTCCTATTGGCACATGAACCTCTTTCATTTCGTTGTGCCTTTTAAAATTCTTAAATATTAACATTAATATAACAATAGGTTTCTAATGCAGACACGACGATATAAATGATCCAGAGTAAAGCAAAAAATGCACTGCTAATTTTACGCCACCCAGATGGTCCACCTAACTCAGAACCAATGTCTCTATGATACCTTCTAAACATCAAAGCTGCAATACAGACCACAGCTTCAATGCAAAATATCATTACTGAAAAACCCAATGATCCAGATGAACTCGCTTAATATAAACAGCGCGACAGTAATTGGTTTGGGTGACGTACTTGATACTTTAAAACACTTTTCACAGTATTCTCCTCTCTACAGAGTGACATATGTTGGCAGCTCAGTAGCCAAATGTCTTAAAGATTGATTTTTAATGCCAATTTCCGAGTGTTTTGTGATTTCTGAAAGTTTGATAATTTGTTATACTAAAACTTTGTATTTGTAACCAAATTCCCCAATTGACCAGTAATCTCACCCTGCGGTATACTGCTTGAATTGTTCATAGTCCCAGCGGACGTATTTGTCCTGCGGCATTTTACGCTGAAATCCAAACAGACAGCTATTACTGGTGAAAAAATTTTTTCGCTCCCGATATAACATTTCTTATTTTTTCCTTGTACTACAGAATTTTAAGTGGTGGAAAACCTTTTTGTCTGTAATGGCGGTTTTATTTTTTGAAAGACCAGAGATAAGCAGAAGGTCATCAGGGAAACACAATTAGCTCCTCCTTTGCATTTCGTTGGACTTGCTGGAGGTACTATATAGCTGTGTTCGCCTTTCCATGCGTTATTTCGCACGTTCACTTCTTCTGTATTGGGACAATAAAACTTTGAGTAAAACCGATTTATCTTTTTGTTATCGTTGTTAGCAATTCTGTTAACAGTAAAAGGACCCCATAGTTGATTCAAATTATCATAAAACGCTTCTTTTATTTGCCAGTCATCGTAATCAATCATACGACTGAGTCCGCAAATCTTAAGTGTTCCCTATTTAACAGTTAGATAAATTCTGTTTTTCCTGCGTATATAAAAGATATTTTTACCACTCATCTGTACATTATTTTTTCGGCTTCCCGTTTTTGATTTAATTTTCGACACTGCGAAATTATCCGTTTTCCATAGAATATTCTGTTCTATCAAAATGCTTTTTAAAGACTCCAGTGAGTATTATAGCTTTTATTCCCCCTCCAAACAGAGCTTTTTGCTTGTTCTCCTTGTATAAACTATCTAAATGAAATTCTCTGCTGGTTTTTATTCATCACATGCATTAAACTTTCCGTTGAAACCATTTTTTTTCGGGTTTATGCCATTCCATATTTATCAAGTCTACCGAGATACCCAGCCACGTTAACTACTGTTCAGGTTCCCGCACTGATTTTTCTACATTTTCTACAAAACATGGAAGTTGTAAAGATTGTCGAACAAATATGGCATCTTGTTTTGCTTTTATAATTCTTATCAGTGCCAAAACCATCGTCAATAAATATTGCACTTTTGATCAGGTTTTATCTCTCCAATATTTTATAAAAGGACTCTCATTATTTTTGTAAAAATAAATGAGGATTCAAGAACTACCAAACAATAAAACTGTAAAAACTTCTTTTTCCTCCTATGACCCATGAAAATGCTAAGAATTTCTTATGTTTCTCTGAGACATCTATGTAACCCTGTTTGTTGTCAAATTTAAACATGTAACCTTGCGAATTTAGACAAATTTTCCCTTTCTACTTTTCAATCCTCAAACTTAATTTTCTCTTTGTAAATGTGCTGGTTTACATACCTTAAATCGAGAATAAGCCTATTTTCTCCCCTTTTCGTTATGACGAAAAGGGGATTTACAACATGTGGTGTAAAATACACTTTTTTAATTCGACCTGTATCAAAAAAGCTCTTGTACTGCCTCATTGATAAATTCGGAATTTTTGATAGCAGGTTGATTATTACAAAAAATGTTTGGTGGTGTCGTGAAAAACGGAATAGTTTAAGATTTAATTTTAAGAACAGTCGCATTACAGCTGATGCTCTGCCACAATTTAAGTGTTCCTTAAGCTCACCTATAACCCTAATTCCTGATGTATTTTTACTTAGACAAAATTCACGTTTCCTATCTCTGACATTGTTTCTAGAATTTGTTCAGTCATGTCACAACCGAAGCACATTAGTCTTTCATTGCGCGCTCTGTACCGTGATTGACGAGATTATTGCGTGTTATCGCTGCCGCTACACCCCGAAGGTTGAGTTGCTTCTCTTTGAAACTCAAATCTTTGTTTGCAAATGGTTTGACATTAGTTGGGCGTTTATAGGGTTAAAACGTGGTGAATAGAAGGATTTTAGCTCTGCTTTTGCTTTCTTGTTTGCCAGTGCTTTTGACTCAGCTGATTTTATCCTTTTTCATCATCTAAATCGCTTGGTAACTCATCGGATCGGTATTCTTCTACGGTAGTCTATCCTGCTGGTGACTTTCCGCCATTTTTATAAGCTTGTTTCGCTTCGTTATTTCCACTTTTATTTCGTCTCGAGACAAAACTTTCTCTAATAAGATCGATAACGTCTTCTAAATCATCCGTTAATTTCTTGTTAAATTCAAATTGGATTTGATCACCTTTAAATTTAAACTGTCTCAACGATTCAAGTTTTGCTGACACCTTCACGTTTTTCGATGTACTTTGTTGTTACAGTTTTGTTTCAAATTCTTGTGTCTGTTCGGCAATTGTTTTGTCCAAGTAGCTTGTGGTTAGGTCGAAATGTTCCATTCCGTTTAACATTGGTGCAGCAGATTAGCTGTTGTTCGCAGTTTTTTTCAGGTTATTATCAAAAGTTTTGTCCATTTTTAAGATTTATGTAATTGCGTGACCTTAAATACTTGAAAGGTAATCGAGTAGAATTTATAGAATTTATTTTGGTGACGCCAGACAAATGAAAAAAAAATGGAGGTCTTCTGTGAAGCCGTGTCAAGTTTGCCAAAGTCCTTAAAAACAACATATATTTTCTGAAGTTAAACAACCAGCCAAAAAAAAGGAGGGCTTGTCTTATACCGTGCATTTAAATGGACCGTACCCCTCCATGCGGCAACACTGTTAACAATGTATTTAACAGCTTAAAGGATTAAGAATACGAAACCGGAGACACATTGTTTCCGGCTACAGGATGTTAACTGCACTCGAAACTTCAATGGAAATTGCCTACTTCACCAAAACAATGCAGCTTTTAAACAGTGAACGATTGTCATGGTTTCCACTTGTGTCAATTCACGTTTTCTATTCTAAAAGTTTCGCCAAACGTAAAATGCACAGAACTTTAGGTTAGCATCTCGACATTTCCCGAATCTACCTTTAAGACGTTGGTCAATGTTGTAGATTAAACCGAATTTTGTGAAATCCTTAGTTTTTATGTTTGGCTAATGTTATTAACACCATGAGCCTCAAATAAAATGACAAAGCAACAGCATGATTGTAATTTGAGTTTTGATTTCAACTGGCACACCGGCCTCACTGAGCAAGCATTTGGTGGCTTGTTCAATAAAATGCTTTGCTACTAGAACGACTAGAAATGAGCCTTTTCACATTTAATCCATCCTCATGAAGTGTTCGATGGGTTTGTTTAACAACAGAACACTCAGCCTTTTCTTGAATTTGTACCCATTTTAGTTCGGTCAGATCGTCGCGTGACAAATAACGTTTTAACAAGATGGTGAGCATGTGCCTATCATGATAACTGTGAATTTTACATTTTCGAGAAGACTAATTTTGGAAATAACAAATCTAAATTTAGATGGAAATATGGATTAAAAGCAGAGCTCAAATCAGTTAAAAAAATCAAAGAACCAATCATATGTTCAAAAAATTCTGCCAAAATACACCCACACAATATGTGTGTTTTTTGAATTTAAAAATGAAATGAGAAACTGTTATGTTTTTCTTTCCAGGCAACACAAGGCTGAAGTAGCTGTTATTTTAAGCAACTAAAAAATGCAACTATTTTTTCTCCTGCGATTTTATTTATAGCAGCATGAAGCTTCTCTGAGGCTACTTTCACCTTAGGGTGCTTCAATTCTGTTCCATATTTGTATTTACACACACACAAATTTTACGACAGTGTTATTTTATCGACAAAAATAATGTTTAATATAAAAAGATTTACGGGTTGTTTTTTATATAAGCAATAAGACTTGCTAAGGGCCGAGTATGACGGTTAAAAAAAAAGCAACGGCTAAGCATCTGACAAAATGGAAAACTTTAAAAGTGAAGCAAGAAAGGAGTGAGAAAATCATAGTAACTAATCTTGCAAACTTGGGCGTTTAGTTGATTGGGGGAGGGTGCGTTTCCGATGCATTGTGGATTGTTAGAATTGTAATAGAAACCAGTTTATGAATGATAGGCATTGTATTATTAAAGGCTAAAAATAACACGTGACACGTGATGCTTTTGAAGTGGATTAACCATACCTTGACGTTAAGTCACACTAGAAAGAAAATTGAGCGTTTCCCTACGTTATTATTAAAAACGGTTAAAAAGAAATATTTCTTGTAAGCTATTTAATGTGGAAAGTGAGTAAAAGAAGTCAAGATGAGATGGGAAAGTTTTTTAATACTGGTCCTTTGTTTCAGACACGCTGCTTCCAAAAGGTAAGTGTTTATTGCCAATATTGATCATTGCATTACGGTGTAGAAAAAGAGCATTTCACAAGTTATTGTCCAAGTTGGATGGAAATAGCATAATGTAAAACTTATGTGAACTGCTATCCGACTATAGCAGACAATTTCCATTTTCTTCACGCCCCTGCTTCATAACGGTCCCAATCTCCCCGATATCTTTCACATCGGATTTTGTTATAGCGGATATTTGATATCACGGAAAAAAATTCGATAATGATAATAAATCCAAAAAAGTTTATTTTTCACTAAAAAGTTTCTAAACATTTCATTTTTTGCACCTAAACCTCTATATAATGGAATCTGTCCATGGCTATATAGACAAGCTTGTGTATTAGCTATTTTTTTGCCATGGACAGTGTACCTGAAGGCAATTGAACTTTTATTAATTATTAAGCTAACTTTAAAAGCACTAATTTCATACATATGTTTCATGTATTCTGATTTTTTATAAACAATAAATTTTAGAATAAAAATCCTTACTGATGTTACATTGTTCACACTCTGAATGTTGTTATTGATAATTAACTCACAAAAAAGGGTTTGTCATTAATTTCATTTAATCAAGAATATTTGGGTGTTTAGTAAGATTTAGGCGAATTATTTTGATTGTCATGAATCAGAAAAAAAACGTGAGGAAAGAATAGACTTCTTGCAGATTTATAATAGGACGTGATTCGCAAAACTGTAATGTTAACCGCCTTATATAAATTGTTGTTGCCAAAAATATTATTTTCGAATGGACAATTTTAAGATTTTTAAAAAAGGATTATTTTACCAGTATTATTTCTTAATTATTAAAAGTAAACTATAAGGAAGTGTTAAATGAGAATGAGAAATTTTAAAACAGCACAAAAATAGACTTGGTCTGCCACGAAAAATGTATTCCCCAAAAAGGGAACATTGAAAAGTAAAGGTTTTTGACAACATAATAACAACCGACTTTAAAAAACTTAATTCGCAAAAATTAATGTTACCACAAATAGAAAAATGTACAATTTGAATATATCCAAAGAAAATTTCTGACTGCGTCTAGGCTTAATTGTTGATAAATTATATACATTAGTTGAAAATATCAGGATATGTTATGCAAGGCCATAGAGTAATACCACAGAGTAATACCATCAGTTTCACAAATCCAACGAGACGTTAAATAATTGGGATCAGGCAGTTACCTCATCATGTAGGAGTTTGGCTTGATATTCTTGCATAAGTTGATCTTCTACCTCCTGTGCTTTTATAACAAGTGGAACATTGGTCTCAGCAGCAACAAACACTCTAGCTAACAATTTAGCCTTTCTACCTGAAACCTTTAAACCACGAAGCCTGAGGAACATCTTTAACTCATGCACATTTATTTTATTGACCATTTCGTAATCCATGGCAAATTATAACTTAAAATAAAAGCTGCAACAACCAAAAATAACAACCACTTTTCGCAGCTTGAGCTTCAAAACTACCGAAGGCGCTAGAAATTTGTGTACACTACCTTTCCCCCAGACCCTTTTTCCCGCACGGTTCCGGGAGATGTCGGATTGGTGTATTCGGAGTTTGCTATGAGGTGGATTGGAGTTTTAGGGATTTACTCTGACATTTACTACGATACAGACTGCGGTAACAGCGTCTCAGTAAAATTCTAAAAGCTTACCTCCCGGAATATTGAATTGAATTTAATTCATTTGTCATAGAAAAAGTGGGTTTATACAATATAATAAGTAACAGTTAGAATTCGATGGCTGGAGACCAACATATCAACTCGATATCTTTTAAACAATATTTAACAATATAGCTAACTTTCTGTTTCAATAAATCTTACTTAAACTTGAGAGATAAAACTAAGTTTGTCCGTTTAGTAGACACGAATTTATTTTCCTTTAAAGTGACGCCCTTTTTTGAAATATAGAGAAAATCGATAAATATTTGAAATCCACACCAAATATTAAATAAAGGGTGAAATTTCCAAAATCATAATAAAAATAAACGACCTGCTACAAAAGATTTCTTTGTTTGAAAGTTAGGCTCGTAAGAGAAATAAAAAAACTAAGAAGCGTTTGACCGTAATAATAATACCACAAAAACACTTCCTGTTTTTGTGGCAATCTCTATGTATTTCTGGATGTTTTGTACAACCATTGTTGCTTGTAAAAATAATCTATTGTGGCTCAGAATTATCAAATCATGGCTAAGAATTAAGTTTTATATTTTATTGACGGATTATAATAACACTTATTCTCCTCTGACCGGCTCTGCTTCAAGCTTTTACGTAATCCTCCACTTAAATGAAAAAAAAATTCCGCTAGCGAATATTATGTACTGATAGGAAATCCAGTACACAATATTGGCTTGCAGCTTGTCTCCGAAAAAGGTGCGGCGCGACGTCAACATCTTATATTAAATTAATGAAGCCATTACAGTGCACTCAAGATTATATGGTAGAGATCCTGCTTGCTACGCACACTGGTGAAGTACACTTAATGACATGGCCTCTTCGAAAAACGTAACATCATTTCCGGGCATAATCATGATAGGAAAAAATTATTACATATAGGAAAGACAACATATATCTGTTGCATACTATTATATTGCATACCTACTTTATTTCAGTTACTACTTTATTACGACACCTGGGATATATTATGCTGGAGAATATGCAAGTATTGTTGCCAACATGGGTGAGAAATTACCGAACTCAAATGTGACTGCTGTATTGAAAGACTTAAGTGGAAATGTTCTTTCACAAATATCAAAAAACATCTTGAAAAAACATGAAGTGCTACGCCTTTATGTTCCCAACTTAGTGAAAGGAAAAGTTATGCTGTCAATCAAATCAGAGAAAGGAGTGAAATTTAATCACGAGGAGAAAATTTCTGTCAAAGCATTAGCAGATAAAATGTTTATTCAAACTGATAGACCCACATATAAACCTGGAGACAAAAGTAAGTTGATTATATTTTGTGGGTCAGCTGTGGAACAACATTTAAAATAAAATAAAAACTTGACACGTTTCTCAAAACTTAAAGTTTCATGCACATTTGCAATCACCTACTACTCAACTGATGATTGCAAATGTGCATGAAACTTTAAGTTTTGAAAAACTTGTCTAGTTTTTATTTTATTTTACTTAAAATATATATAGATATATATAACATTTGTACTAAGTACCTTCAGTTTTATCCTTCTTTAAAGAGTGCTCACTAAGTTAATAGAGCCAATATACTGTGACAAATGAAATAAAAACTGGCTGAAGATTGTGTTTAAGGAACACATGAAACTTTGAGTTCCAAACGAAGTTGTTTTTATTTCATTTATCACAGTATATAGATATATATATATATTTCTTAAATTTTACATCATCTCACTAAAAATAATGAGAACAATTTAAGTAAAATGACAAAACTGAACTTTTTTTCCCTAAAGAAATTCTACAAACATCTTTAGGCAGAGCTTCACACAGGATAATTAATACTCAAAATGATTTGTTTGTAGTACGTTTTAGAGTGGTTGTTGTTGACAGAAACTTAAAACCGCCGTCTAGACAGGTACTGACACGGATCTTAAAATCCAGTTATATGTTTCCTAATATTACTGCTTATTTTTAGGCTATTGATTTAATTTTGCACCGCAGTGCTGTGTTTACTTTTTTAAACAATGCATAAAGTGAAACTAAAGAGATTTTTTTTACAATCAATTGTTTGAATTCAAGATATACATGCATTGTTCTAATTTATATTATAGGTTGGATATGAAGTGTATATCACGGTAGGCTTTTTTATTAGTTTTATCATTTGTTTTCTTTTTAATATTGTTTAGCTATGCTTAACAATTTATGATTGTTTTATGTGCAAAACTTTGGCTCAAAAAAATGAGAGCATTGTAATCTTTAGGTGAACAGTACTTTTTCTTTCACACTTTTACATTCTTTCACACTTTTAATTTCTTTCACAATATAATTATTATTTCAAATGACAAGTTTTTGAAATTTATAGGTCAAGCAAAATCTTTGGCACTTTATAATTTTTGTCTTAGAAAATTAAAATTCCACTATATATGTAATATATTGTTAAGACATTTATGTTATTATTTTTTTCTTAACTTTTTAGAATGCAGGAGGATCTCGAGTTATGCAATGGTCTAACGTAACATTAGATAGAGGTAGTTGTTCAGTTTGTTGTTCTCAAGCTAGGGTGTTAAACTAATTAATATACTAATATATGTACCCAGAAATATTACTCGAGTTCGACACCGGGGTAATATTTCTCGGAAGAGATAGATAAAACAGTTTATATGGTTCTTCCCGATTTCATCGTCATTGTCATTAATCTCGGTTTAGTGTACATTTACCATGTTTGCATATCATATGTCAATATGATATGCCTTTTCCAGTCTTCATCTGTGCTTTGTCTAAGGAAATATCACTTCTGTATATTTTCTTACCAATTATCCTCTGCAATTCTCTTCAAGTGCTCAACTCAAGTGCTCCAAACAACTTCTTACCTAACAACATTACTTTTTCTGAAATTGTCTGGGAAAGCAAGCATCAGTTGGGTCACGCCCTGAAACAAATCCAGATGCATCTTGTTTGTATCAATTCCTTTTTTAAATAACTTGTCAATCACTAATTCTTAAATTTTTATTACCTCGCGAAATTGAAAATACCTTGCGTAATTTGCGAAAAATAATTCCCTTACTGTACTTAATCAATCATTTTCGCCTCTACTGTCACCTTCCTCACCTCTAAGGGTCACAACAAATCAATTAACTCTTAATAAGGATAACACCTTCATTTATAATATGACTGACAATGCTGTGATATGGAAAACTCCAGTGCATCTTAACATTCTCGCCATTTCTGCTGCAACATCTTATACTCCTGAAGCAGATCACTCTCATTTTCCTAACAGCCTCCACTACGAATCTTGACCATATACATGGCTTTTAAGGTTTTTCGGAAAAATCTGGGTAAAGGCCCACCTCTTCTAAATTGATGCAAAAGGAGACATGTTTGCCACAAAACTCAATACAAATGTTTATTAGCACACTAGAGGAAAATTAGGTATAATAAAAATTAGGGGTAAAACGTTTAGTTATAAATGAAGAAAGATTTGCTTGGAAATTGGTAACTAAAAAGCTTGCAAAGAGCAAAATAAAACACGTTATACTTCAGAAGTTATTACAGAAAAGTTGGGTGGCGTAAGGGGCTAAAAAATCCGCCAACTGGCGCAAATCGGATTATTCTGCATAGCTAACGTATTTTTAGACATATTATCCTTATCCCACTCAAATGCGGTGGTAGGTAACCCCTAATAATAAGTCTTTAATCAAGCTTTCTCGTCCTGTGTGCTAGCTAATGCACCTTTTTCGTTAAATATGCACCTTTTTGTCTACTACATCTCGATTAGTTTTCTTCATCTTCTATCTTAAAGAGCACCTCATTAAGATTCCCCTTTCAACACATCTGCAGATCTGCTTCTGACTGGTTTGTTAGAGAAAATATTTAATTGCATCGCCATATTGTTTTGCCTAATGTGGAAATTTAAATAAAGGGAATTTATTTGTACACATTTAATTATGTGCAGATGTGCATCGTGACATCTCACATCTACAATCCGTTTTGACTTTGCTAATCTTGTATTGGAGTTCGTTTGCCTGAACAAATATGATTTTATTTTAGGTATTATTAGTCTTGAAATGCCAATATCGGTGAAGCCAGTTCTTGGGAAATGGCAGATTACAGCTTCACAAGGGGTTAGAATTATTATCTACTGTTATATTAATACACAGGTTCTCACAAATATATTTAACAGAATATACTTCAGTTTTAAATTTGTATTAGTGGTCTTTTAGTAGCATTTAAAAGCCAATAAAATGATTTTATTCAGCCAAGAAAGAGGAGATGGTAATAAGGCTTTTATTTTGAAAAACACTCATTTTACATTGTGTGATAAAACTAATAAATGCCTTAACAAATTAAATTTAACAGATTTAGCTGTATTTATGTATGGAGACTATAGCAAAAGAGGCGTTTTTACTCAAATGCATTTCGCTTTCAGGCAACTAAAGTTAAAAAAGTTATCACGGTTAAAAAATATGGTACGTACAATCTACTTTCATGTTTTACAATTGGGTACTTCAGATACTTTGATTAGTTTAGTTAACAAATATTTGACCCTGCTGTGCCTAATCACAACCTCAACTGAATAAATGTGTCATTAAAATTTCTGGAATATTAGTTTTTATTGCTTTTCCTTACTTGGTAATTACTGGCATTGATACTGCCGAAAGGTAACCTTGTATTTGTTCCTAACGAACTTTTAGTGTTGTGCGACGACTAAAATTGTTTTTAGTGCTTCCAAAGTTTGAAATTACCATACAGTCGCCATCATATTTGACTATGTTTACGAAAGAAATCCCAATAACTATATGTGCCAGGTAAATTTTAGATAAATTTTTTCCTTTCCAAATTACTCAATTATGTTTATTATCACTAAATATTGTATTGTTTTTAAGTTAAATTTCTCTGTTTATGCTGTTTATATCATTTCACAAATTAATTAGCGAGCATATTAAAATATGTATATAATCATCGAAGGCCGTATCAATGCCACTTGCTGTATTTATATCTTGAACTCTGCGGAATAGCACGAAAAAGAAGAAACATTAATTTATGTAGGCCATCGTAACACAGCGTAAACAGATTAGGTTTTTCAGGTTGTTAAACTTGCTTGAATAAATCATGTGCTATAAAAGATATATAATACTAAACTGAAGAGAATTAAAAGAAAAAAAACGCGAAAATAAGAGTTTGTTCTTGGTATGATTGTGACAGCGTAGGTACATCTATTATTGGGGTTAGAACCAAAATCATAATTTTTGTCAAATTTTGGATTTTTGAGAGAAAGTAGATGAAGGAGAAATGTAAAACAACAACTGTTAGTCATGGGAATAACGCAACTATCTGAGAGTAATGTAAATAAATCTATGTGTCACTATATGTTACCTAGTTTGACAAATTAAGTATTACTTTCTTTAGCTTAACTAAAGATATTGCTTCAGTTTGTCTGTTCAGTGGTCATATAATAACATTTTGTTTTATACCTTTTTTCAGCAAAATCGTTTTTTGTTGTAATTCTTCTCCAAATTACCTGTTTTAGCCACATGACCTTCCCTCCCCGGAATATTAAACTATTTTATGAATACACGATCTCTTTTTAATGACTTTGCTTCAAAGATATACATATGGAAAATCAGTTGTTGGAGTGTTAAAAGCAAAAGCGTGTTACACAGCTGACAAAAAATATGATGCTCAAGAAATAATTAACGCAATGCAATGCACGGAGATTTCGAAACCAGTATGTTACGTTTTATTATTATAATTATAATTATTATTATTTTCATTATTTTCTCTTTTTATGGAACAAGAACAACAGTTTTTACAAATAATATGGTTGCAAAAGGGTAAATATAAATAAGGAATATTTTAAAGATAAAGTTTTATTATTCTGTTTCTGTTATATTATCTATCTAAAAAGCATAAAAATATCCATCTGTCAGTTAAGTTTGCCCGCAACTAAAGCATTAAAAAACTTAACATCAAATTGTCACAATATTTCACAGTGAAAATATCCTACAAAGAGTTAATCCGCTTAAATGACAATTTGAAATATTTCCCTTGTCAACTTATAGATTGACGGATGTGTCACCACCACATTTGACGTGAAGGAAATAGATGTCATTGAGTCAGGACCAGAAATTGAATTTTCAATGACTGTTAATGTTACTGTGACGGAGACTGCGACTGGAGTACAACTGCATAAAGTTCACACAACAAAACCATTGTCTGATGATGAAGTATCTCTGTATTTTGATGCTCCCAAGTATTTTAAACCAGGCGTTATGTTCAAGGTGAAGGTAAGATAGCTTTTTCATCTTAAGGGCTATTTATATTCTAATGCTTAATATCATATGATCGGGATAGGAATAATTTATAAACAGATTTTTGACTGCCCTGAAGGTGTTCATCGTCTGTCCGTTAAGGGTGTTAGGGTTTTAGTCTTTCCCAAAGCACCCTGAACACTTCTAATTTTTAAACTTGTTGCTTATTCCGTTATTTTGTCATCGAGTACTTACTAATAACTTTTACAATTGAAAGTAACAAAATTGAAAACCGCATAACAATAATGATAACAATAATAAGAAAACAGATGCATTTCTTTACACCATCTAATTCATTATGTAATATAAAAATCCTCTGTTGATTGGACAACACGTTTAACCCTATTCGGTCCGGGGTTTTTCGAACATATTATGACCGGGGGGGGGGGGGGGCGGAATCCGCCCCCCCCTCAATAACTTTTCATAGCGTTGTTCAAATTGAATCAAACTTGGCACACTTATAGTACGTCATAAAAGGAACAAAATGGCGGCAATAAATTTTTGCTTGCGTCAGCACATTTTCTGTGACGTCATCAGAAGCTTGAAATTTGTTAAAAATGATACTATCTGCTTAAAAGTTAATTACTTTTGTTCCAGATCGAATTTTTGCATTCTGTTTGAAGTTTCTGAAAGCTAAATAAAAGTTATTTAACATATTTTCCGGTTTTTACGTGGATCGCATAAAAAATTGCCAAAAATTGCCCGGAAATCCGGTTTTTTTCGATTTTCGGGTAAAATCCGACAAAATTGGGAAATCGGATTAATCACGTGTCCAAATTATGCAAAATGATTCTTCTTAATAAACCAAAGTTGTGTTGCAAGTTTCAAGTTCTAAGGATAATCATAACAGGAGTTATTAAATTTTACCCATTATAAGGATTTCATAGAGATTTTTAGGGGTAGTTTCGAGTAATGGCCAATATCAAAGCCTCTGAAAGGTATGGGACCTAAAAATTTGGCATGCAGGTGTCTAATAGATAAATAATGAAAGTCAATAAGTTTCATAGCCATATAACATAGCAATAAGGAGTTATTTATAAAAAACCGTCAGGGGGGGCGGAATCCGCCCCCCCCCGGACCGAACAGGGTTAAATTGTTAATTCAAAATTAGGCCATTTATATTTAAAA
Organism: Hydractinia echinata; assembly: GCA_030067915.1. Lineage (NCBI taxonomy): Eukaryota > Metazoa > Cnidaria > Hydrozoa > Anthoathecata > Hydractiniidae > Hydractinia > Hydractinia echinata. The sequence continues at coordinate 1,147,548 of JASGCC010000076.1, read as the reverse complement.
GTTTGTTTACCGTTGATTTTTAGATTTAACAGAAACTTTGGATGAGGGTAATCGCCCTATAATAATAGTCTAATTCCGTGTTTCTGTCTGTAACAGGCAAAGTGGATGTATTCATTTTCCTTTGATGTCGCTGAGAAATGCATGACTTAAATGTTAATCGACAAATTTAACGTCGCAACATCAATAACACTAGTTTAACGTCAATATCTTAATTAATAAGGCTTTGAGGGCAAATAACTTGAAAACGGGGTGGTGACGCCAGTTATGTTTTAACGCGTGGGTAACTAGGGACATCCTGGGAACAAATTGGGTAAGTTTCTCAAACCTGGGTCCTTGAATCCATTTCGGAGTGAACTGCGCTATATGAGGAAGACAACGGGTATACAATTTTATGGTAAAAAATGTGTGCATTGGTGGGAGTTTATTGTGTTTGAATTATTATATCTCTTTAACCGCTGATCAAAACCATGCAATTGTACACCTTATGTTGATCAGCGTTTTAAGCTCTATGCAATGCAGATAACAAGTGCTAAAAAAATTACAAAATAATTTCTTTGTTTATCGACGGGTCATTGCTGACGAATTTAAATGACGGATCTTTTTTATTTCTTTTCTGCCGAAGTGGATTTTTGTTCACAGGCCTTATCGACTATTACATAAATAATTTGCCAAACAATTGACCTTATATTTCCCAAACGTTGTGTCATGTCGTAAACTTACCCTGTAAAGTGGTTTTTGATTATAATTATAATTAAATATAGAATTAGTTACATTTCAGTAGCTTCTATTGGAACCATCTAATACAGCATTGCTTTCAATTGAATTTTTTGTGCACAGAGTTTTGATCTTACGCGTAAATTATAAAAGCAAACATTGCTTATTGTTATTTGTACATAAATTATAAATTATTTTCTAATGGTAAAAACTTGTTTATTTGTGAGTTGATCGTTTCACATTGATTTCTTGCTGTATACGAAGAAAATAATTAAAATCAGCCGAAACAATAGCGACCGAACACCGATTCTTTACCGAAAATTCATTAATTTATAGAAAAAATAAGTACTAAATTAAACCCAGCTTGCAGCAAAATTTTTATCAAACTGTGCTAGAAGGAAAAATACAGAATAATCTTCAAATATAAATTTCATATCTCAGGGACACAATTTACACAATATACGCTTCAAAAACTACCTTTATCGTTTTGTAAGTAGGCAGATAAACTTCACCAGCAATAATTCTTATAATTAAATCAAATGTTCTCTTTATATTCAGCATAGTTCATAATATGTTTTAGAAATTTCTGTTTTGTCGTTGGTATCACTTCGGCATGTAAAAATACAGCAAAAAGAGGCGCAACGGATAGGTTTGAAAGGAGCGCAAAAACTATAAAAAGAGATTTAAATAAAATTTAAATGGGCATGATCTAGAGAGCTTTTTTTAATCCTCCATGGTATTACCAAACCCCGCTCCACAAAAGGTCACACTCGCAAATTGCTGTTCCTTTTTTAAAGGTGCTTTAACAGTCACACATTAGATTCCACAAAACAAAACATTGATGTCACTGATGTGAAGCAGAAACAGTACTGTTACAGGGACGTTATAAAAATCTACACGTTCAATTGTTTGATTTATTTTACATACGTTTAATCGCTAGTTAACTTTTATTTAAAAAGAGGGAAGTTTTCCCAAGCACACCCTAAACGATTTATCAATGAATCATACAAAAATGACACCCTTTTTCAATAAAGGTGAGACTACAGAGTGAGTGTGGACCCTGACTTTGCTTGTCACAGCAGCAGTGGGGTCCTTATATAAATTATTCAGTTAACCAAAACACTGACTGACCTAGCTTTATCTTTTTTTAATCTACTTGTTAAAACAACTATTTTGTGACTAATATAGTTTGCAATGCAGACTAGTGGCTGAGCAGAGTTGTGGGAAGTATGCTTGAATCATCCTTGTCCAAAGGATTGTTTGCCTGACATCAAAGTCGCTAGTGCTTACTTGACGGCTAACAAGACCTTGGTACAGGCTGCTTTTCAGAACCAGTATATCTGTTACTATGAATAACGAATCGATAAGGCCCGTGGAAAAATCCACTCAGGCAGAAGATTAGGTTGTTTTATAGGTTTTGCTAACGTCAACAGTGCATATACACAAAAAAATTGGCGAAATGTAGCCTGTTGCCAGTAATGCGTACAGATTAAAAAGCTGATAAAAATAATGTATAGAATCATATGTGTTTGCAAACGCATAAGAGGATATAAGCGTTTTAAAATTTTAAAATTTTGCTGGCGTCAGTAAAGTGCTCTAAAGTAAAAAAAAAATCCACTTAGGCAGAAGTACATTGGAAAAGAGAATCGTAAATTGTATTTTGATGACGTCTGCCAGGACCGTCAATACACAATATCTTTTTCCTGAAATTTGTTAACACGTTGCTTCCAATGTGTAGAGCTTGAAAGGCTAATCAAAATAATGTATAGAATCATGTACAACACCAACAATAATAATAAAGTCAGAAAACACATCTCAAATATTTACATCTTATAAAGTTGTCGCGCCGTAGTTTAGTGGTTATAACTCTCGTACTTTGTGCGAGAAACCGGGATGCGATTCCTCTTGGCGGCGGTTCAATATGGGCAATTGAATATTACCATAGCCCCGGGTTAACTCAAGCCATTTGAGGGAAATTATTGAGATGGCGCACTGTGTGGGCCCGTTGGATGTTGCAGGCAAGTTGTCTGGCAGAGCGATGACCCTAATGAGTTTGCGTAGCTCAAAGAGAGCATTAAATACTCCAGGACTTCTCATCAAAGCCATGGCCCCTCCTGGAAATAATAGACAGGGTATATCCCTCGATATTTGTGAGGCTAGCCATGTAAAATATGCACATCTATATCTCTAGTGATTACGTTTGATTACGTGGAAAGCCTTTAATATTTCAATCAGAAGTGTCGAAAAACATCAAATTTATATCTGAAAGATCATGTATTCGATTGCATACTATCCTGTTCCCCCAAAATATACACAAAATGTAAAAATTAACTGGTTAAGAACACTAAATTTTTTTTCTTAGTATGATGATCTGTAGTGACCTTTACCAACCATTTTACACGTAAATGTCAAAGAGTAAATTTTGAATCAACAAAGATATTTTTTTTAGAAAACATAGTGTATATACGGTCCGTCCTCACAAAATGTAAAACAGATCGGTTTTTGAGGAGCACATTTAAATCAACAAAAATCAGTTCATTTAGCATGTTCTATATTGCCATTGTCCATAAATCTTCCACAAAAAGGTTATGAAACACATCAGGCATTTCATAAAATATAAAAAACAAAAAAGTTTTAGTCAGATAAAATTCTTAACAAAAACGTGAAACCATGGAATTTTCTTCCAGCAAAAATGACATCACATACAGTTTAGTTCCCCCCATCAAAAATTTATAATACGAAATATAAAAAAGTCATTAGCTTACACAACAGCCTTTAGTGGAGTCCAATTCCACAAAAATTTGTTATTTCAGTATATTACATGTGGGTTTTTTCCCACAAAAGCTTACACAAAATTTTAAAAAACAGCAGTTTGCAACACAGACAAAAACACGAACAACCTTACCATCCTCTCATAAATTAAAATAAAGTCATAAACCCACTTAAATTTACAATCAAATGTCTACAACCCCCTGTAAAAATAACCTGGCATTTTACATTTTAGTAAATTATCTCGCGATTTGAGTAATGAAAACTGGGATTCAGTTTATGCTGAACGAAATCCTAATAACGCCTGGGATACATTGAGAGATATTGTAAGTCGGAATTTCAACAAGCATGCCCCAAATATTACCAAAAAAGTCAAAGGTAAAAAATCACCATGGTTGACACGTGATATAAAATTGGAAATGAATTACCGAGACACGTTGAACAGAAAGTTTCGTAAATCAAGAACTTCCGCTGACTTTGAAAAATTCAAGAGTCAAAGAAACAAAGTAAATAACCTTGTTAGAAAGGCTAGAAACGAACATAGTAGGACACTCCTGCAGGAAACGGCAAACGATCCTAAACGATTTTGGAAAACATTGAAAAGAATTTTTCCCTTAAAAGAAAAAATCTCAACAGTTAAATCTTTTATTATTGACGGCATAAGAAACTCAAATGCAAAATCTATCGCATCACGTTTTTGTTCTTACTTCTCTACTACCGTTTCGAAACTGAAAGCCAAGGCAATGCCACTGAAAAATTTCATCTGGGCAAAACCGAAGGAAAGTAATTTGAAAACAAGTACTACCTTTGAGTTCACTGAGGTCACAGTTAATGAAGTTTTCATGCATCTCAAGAAACTCAAACGTAGTAAGGCTTGTGGTTCTGACGATCTTCCACCAGGCATGTTGAAAGACAGCGCAAAACACTTAGCAAAGCCTCTTTGCCATGTCATCAATGCCTCACTAAGATCTGGTATAATACCGTCCGATTTCAAGCTGGGACAAGTGACGCCCATTCACAAATCAGGACGTAAAGATGACATGGACAATTATCGTCCAATTACCGTCTTGCCTGTTTGTTCGAAAATTCTGGAAAAATGTATTCACAACCAGTTATGTAAATTTCTAGAGCAGAATAAACTGTTATCTGAAACTCAATTTGGCTTTAGAAAGAAAAGAAACACGGAATTGGCTGCCACACTATTTCTTGACACAATAAGAAGGAATATAGACAATGGAGAGTTAACTGGTGCAATCTTCATAGATCTTAGCAAAGCCTTCGATTCGCTAAGTCACGCACAAATCATTGAAAGCCTGAAAAGTCATGGTGTTACAGGAATTGAAAAGGAACTTTTCACTGACTACCTCTTTGGTCGGAAGCAAACTGTCAAAATAAATAATGAAACATCTGAACCTGAGTCAGTAACCTGTGGTGTACCGCAGGGCTCGATCTTAGGTCCCCTTTTATTCTTAATTACCTTCAATGACATTGGCAGCGTCCTTTCAAACTGTAAAATACTGACATACGCTGATGACACTGTCATTTATGTTTCTGGTAAAACAAAAGATAGCATCGAAAAAATGTTGACTGATGACTTCAATCGTGTTGCAGACTGGCTCGAAATGAACGATCTTGTTATAAATATGAAAAAAGGGAAAACGGAATGCATGCTGTTTGGCACTACTCAACGTATCAAAAATAAGACCTTGGATATAGATTATCGGCATCAATCACTCTCTTTCACCAACTCCTACAAGTATCTTGGTGTAAAATTGAACCAAACTCTTTCACTATGTGAGCACATCGAGTCGACATACAAGAAAGTTAGAGGGAGATTATACTTGCTTCAGAGAATCAGACCTCAGTTAACCACCGAGACTGCATCAACAATTTACAAGACCATGTTGATACCAGTTTTCACGTATTGTTCAATCATTACATGTTATTCTACCAAGACGTATCAGCTAAAGTTGGAAAATTTAGAAAAGCGAGCAAATCGTATTATATTCAAGAAGAACGTGCCAAGAAAATCTAAACCAGCATCAATTAAAGATCTGTTAAGGAAACGTCTTTGCCTTCAAGTTTTCAAGTGTGTTCATGGAGACGTGTGTGAAACCTTTGTAAATTATTTCGAAAAAATGACAAACAACACAAGAAATAAAAATCATTTACTACGACTTCCTAAGATTAAGCTGGAATCAAGTAGAAAAAGTTTCTTTTTTAATGGTGCAAAAACTTTCAACGAGCTTCCTCTGAAAATACGTGCTTCGACATCAATAGAAGATTTTGTAAAATTATATGAAGAGTTTTTTTAATTTGTAAATATTAATTTTTACTAACACATTTTTAGTTATTATTTTAAGTTTTATTACTATTTTTGGGGGGCTGGGAATCAGGACACATGGAAGAACAGAAATTTTGTAATTATATATATTTTGTATATTTTACTAATTTTTGAATGGAAAAATCCTGTATAAATATTCGTTATAAATAAATAAATAAATAAATGTAAGCTGACAAAAGTTTAACAGGGTGTCAGAAACAAAACAATAAAAAATAACTTAACACACACGCTTTAAATTCTGAAAAAATTTATTCCACTTGTCAAATTGCACGTGGTCGCCTTGTGAAGTTTACAGGAAATGTGAAAAGAATTATACTCTATGGTCATAAAAATACATCACACTATTCTGCAAAAGTTCAAGTCTTTGAAAGATTTTGTAGGTAGCTAGCTAGCCTGTTATATCATAATTCGTGCTCATAAAAGAAGAGAAGTTTGGAAACTAAAGTAGCTAGCTATAGATAATTAAAAAAGAGAAATAACAACATAAGTCATAGGTTAGAGCTAGCCATCGGATGGGATGAAGCCTTAAGGTTAACATTAGCTAGATAACAGTAGTCAACACACCCAGTTAAATATACTTAAACTAGGAACACTTAGCTAAAACTAAAGCTAGCTATTTAATGCTTAGTAAAACAGATATAAAGAGAAACAATAGTAAATGTAAAAATAATAACATTACAGTGAGTACAACAATCCAAAGTTTTCCGTTTGTTAGTCAGCTAACAGCTTTATGTAGCATTTTGAATTTTAGGACTAATACATCAGTTACGCGCCTGGGGATACATTAATTATGCAACAAAAAGTAAACAAATATGCTGGCTAAATTTTTTAAAAAAACGCGATAAAATATAAAACTTTAAGAATTTGAGGCTTTAAGTGGCTTTTCCTGGAAAATGCGAGTCTGCTTGCTCCAGCGACATAAAAACCAAACGTCTAAATATATCAAAGTTCTTACTATTTTTGATATCAAATCCACTTCAAACTCTAGCCTTTATTTTCTACTTCTAACTTTACTTTACTTCTAGGTCCACTTCTCACTTCCAACTTCACTTTTCTACTTCTTCACTTGGACTTTTTTGAACTACTTTTTTTACTCTTTTCAAGATAAAGGGATCGTTCTTTTACGTTTTTTGGTGGCGAGAGGACACCATTTTTCGAAATTTAGCCGTTACATTTATTTTCGTAAATCAAATTCAGTCGTTTTCATCGCGTGATGTAAACAAAGTAAACTCGCCAGCAAAATGGACCAAATTTTTTCGGCGACCTCAAACAAAATTTTGGTGACTTCAAAAGAAAATGAACACATCCACTATGACCGTCACATCCACTTCGTACTATTATAAAGACTAGTCGATAAAGCTGTGGAAAAATCCACTGAGGCAGGAAAACAATGAAAATGAAGCGTCATTTGAATTTTGATGACGTCAGCAACCCATCCCCCAAAAAAATTGATTTAGAAACTTGTTTTCACGTTGCTTTATTGTTTAGAGCTTAAACTGCTGATGAAGAAAGTGTATATGACCATGTGCTTTTGATGAACGGTTAATGAGATATAAGGGTTTAAAAATTTGGCTGACGTCAAAACCCGAAAATATTTTTTAGAAATTTGTATACCTGTTGCCTTCATCGTAAAGATCTTGAAACGCTGATGAAGAAAATGTATAGGATCATGTACTTTTGACAAACGGTTGCAGAGATATTAGGGTTTGAAGGTTTTTTTGATGACGGTATCAACCCGTCTATTCCGAAACGGATTTGGGGACCAAGGTTTGGGAAAATTACCCAAATTGGTCCTAGGTGCTTCCTAGTTACCCATGCGGTGAAAAATCATTGACATCACCACCTCGTTTCCAAGTTATTTGCCCTTAAAATGTTAAGTGCACTGTTATTAGAATAATCACATAGTATTCAAAAATTTTATGTAACTTTTGCTGATAAATCCAAATATGCCACTCATTTTCCCCAAAAAGTTGTTTTATTTCCTCTTTAAGCATTTAATGATGTTAACCCGGATCCGAGAATTGCTTTGTCCCTTTTTATTTTAATTTTTTTTATAATTTACGGCGCCGTTAGTTCTAGCACCAAGTACAAGTGTTGTCTCAGAATGTCTTTTTATAACGCATTTAGTGAGCATGACGTAAAAAAGGAAAAACATACAAAAAAGTAAGGTTGGGTATTTGTGCCTTAAACTGAAAACATCGTAATGGTTACAAATATTATTGGGGGCGTTAACAATTTTATAATTTAAATAATGTATATAGCTAGCCATCCAGGTAGCCATTTCGTAAACACTTTCCTAATCCTTACACAGATTTTTGAAACTTTTGGGCTTGGGGTTAACCAAAAATTAGAAAAAGGGCTGAGCTAACTAATAGCTACAAATGTTCTGGTATCTAGCTAGTTTAATAGCTATTATCAAAGTCAGTAGTTTTTTTTCTACTAACAATAAGGTAGAAAAATTTATATTTTTACAATGTTGATTGTCACAAAATGTAGCCTAGATTGGCTAGTTAGCATTGCTTTCCTCAGTTTTAGCTATCCAAAATACAACAATTCTTACCAGACATGTCTCGTATCCAACACCTACAAGATTTCAAACACAACGCTTCAATTTTTGTTGATTGGACTTCGTTACATCTAGATTATATTCAACCGTGGAGTGCTTTGAAATGAAAGTTTTGACCAAAGAAGTTTTAGACCGGCCAGCTTAGGGACGTTCCTGCTGTATCTAAACAATACATTGTTTGTAGCAGGCCTGCAATAATAATGTTAATACTGTATTTCTATTAGCTAAAAATAAAAATATTCCTATTGGTTTCTCAAAATCATGCAATTTTTAAGGTCCCGGGTAAATGGACTAGCAACTCTACGCGTCCAGGCTCTGCGCTATCTCTATCTGTTTATCATCTGGCGATAATAAAGATTCCACCTAGTGTGGCGAAAATCAAGTAAAACTGTTTTAACTGAAATTCTTCTTCTCTTCCTATTAAAGCACGTACATGATATTTCTTTAGATATTTCTCTGGAGTTTTTAAGTATATTACAGTCAATGTAATGGTTCCTGCAGTATCTGTTACTTTTATTTAGATATGGTAGAGTGGCAGGGCTGTCAACTTGCAATCATAAGGTTGCATGTCCCAAGTGTCCTGGTGTTGCCAGCCCATTTGGAACCCTTAAATGACAGCCGATTGGCTAGTGGGGCAGGAAAGTTAGAGCATTACTGTAAGCATATCTAGCGGGTAATGATGTAGCTTAGGTACCGTTGAAGTACATTTCAGCAAGAACGTATTAATTTCGCCACTAACTTACGGTTTAAAATTTCTAATTTGACCTGCACTGTACATAAGACAACAATGCTAACCTAACAGCCAGTGACATAAGGAAAGTTTCCACATGCAACAATCATCTAAACGGTACACACTTTACTTCTTTCACAGATTAATGGTACGGTTTTACCGATGGAGCTGAAATTTGGAATCTGGGATTTTTAGTTAGATCAAAAAATCTGACACTATCCAGATAATGCCAAAATGCGGTTATATCTTAGATATAGATAGATAAATGCGGATATTTTACATGGCAAACCTCACAAATATCAAGGGTATACCATATATATTATTTCCAGGAGGGCCCATAGCCTAGACGGGGAGTCCAAGAGTATTTAATGCTCATTTTGACCCAATAGGGTCACCGTTCTACCAGACAACTCCCTTCAACATCCCCGTTACTTCACCCAGGGTTATGGTAACATTAACCTTCCCAAATTGAATTACCACCAAGCCAAATCGGACGCTGGTCTTCCACACAGAGCCCGAGAGTTTTAACCACTAAGCTACGGCGCCACAAACGTGTGACACACTCATTTTACGGAATGCCTTTTCTCATTTGCCTATGTGCTTCAGATTATTGTTCTACGAGGCTTAGGCTGGAAGAACTTTAAAAGAAGTTCTTTTCTTGTTGCTGTTTTAACTAAGGATACTAGGGAAGTTACAGATTGTATAGGGAGTTTTTATCATCTGGCGGCATTTTAACTTTGCGACTGACCCGAGAAGAGGTGATTTAGGATAGGATATCTTGTTATTTTTTATCACTTACCAATACATTTAATACCATTTTTTGTTCACATGCATCATGGTCATCTTTATCGAAGGTCTTATGTGAAATGTAAATAATAGCCTTATTATTTTAATGTATGTTGGTGATATCAAAAGAAATTGAACATGTCCACTATGCCTGTCACAGGCAGAGAGAAGTAGCTTGATAATATAAAACGATAAGAGATTAGAGGGGAACAAATGTGATTATAAATTATTAAACAATTTTAGTTACCGTATTCAAAAAATGGAACATGAAGACACGTCACTTTTTTATTGAAAAAGTTGACCAATGCATTCATTACGATTTGACATAATTTCAGTGAACTTATAACATTTTATACTAACCTTGAATATAAATCAAACCATGTTGCTTCATTGTAAAAATACATCAACTGAAAAAGCCTCAATAGCTGCGGGTATCATAGGAATAATATTCAATGATGTGTACCGCGCTTCCACGTCAGAGCCAAAATAAAAAACAGAGATATATTCTAAGTCCCGTAGCAAGCAAGCATAAAGTTAAGACAGATCACGGCCTTGCTTTTCAGGAGTTATTCCCAATAAATAAAATTAAGGAATTAAGTTCGTCTCTCCTCTCAACAATTCACATGTACGTAATTTTTGAGTAAGGGTTTGCGGAATAACTGGTGTTCATGCGTTCTCTAACATTGCGAACACCTGCTGATCAAAACTTCAGAAGACTGAGTTGATTTTGAAGACCACACCGACTGGCTTGGTCTGCTCAATAAAAAGTCCTTACTATTATTCAACTTTATATGTAAAAGGCACTAAGACTTACTCTACTAGTATTGAAAATATGACGATTCACATAACAATTGTGAATTTTAACCTAAAAGCCTTTCAGAACGACAACGCAGCAGACACTGCGTTGTCGTTCTGCAAAATAAATCAGTCTGTTATAATATCAGTTTTGTTGAAATCTTTGATTGCTGAATTGTTTATGATTGAGTATTTTATACATTTGCTAACATGGTTGCTAAAGTAAAAAACAAAACATATATTTCTTCTGTGATTGTGATAGCCATCGACCCATATACACAAAATAATTAAAAAGAAAAAGTTGAAGCTCAAAAAAACAAACGTGTTGGGCAACATGTGACGCAATCTACCATAGAACTTTCAAGCTGAAATGGCTGAGTGATGTGGAACTAAGCGCATAAATGTTAGATAAACTGCCAGCTTATTGTTTGTTAGTCTTACGAAAAAAACTATCCGAATTCCAGAAAAATATGAACAGGATTAATTATATTTTCTTAGTTATTTATCACCACACCTGATGGACGCCCAGCATTAAATAAAAATGTCAAACTTGAGTATTCGCAACATGGAAAATACATCAAAACATTACTACATGTGACTAACGGAGTTTACACGTTCAATGTTTACCCAAATGAGAAAGACCGTATAATTACTTATGAGGCTACTTATATAAAAGTAAGTACATTAGCTCTGGATTTCTTGTTTGTAAAAATGTTATATTGTAGTTATCTTTGTTATACTAGAGTTAAATCATATTCCGCGAGGTGGTTGGCAGTTTTAAACACATTTTGTGATATTTTTTTAGGTTGGCGTTAATAAATATGTTTGGGTTAGTATATTTTTTGCACTTCTTAACATTCTTTTTTCTGCGAAACAGTATTTCGCTGTTGAGGTTACCCATTTTAGGTTGTCAGTAAAAAATTTCAAAATATTGCATATGTTAAACAATAAACTAGCCTAAATTTGTTTTTAAAGTATTTGTGTAACTTGTCTTTTTATGTTTACCTACTTATTCTGCCGAAAAAACTTATTTTAAAAGCATATTTTTTTATGTTTTTTTTAATTTTTGTGATGTTATATATGAAATGAAAATTAACAAACTAACAATATTCAAATAATGTAGTGATTTTCTGTACCTTTATTTAGGAACCCCGTAAAGATATAATATACGTTTTTGAAACGTCTAAAAAATGGTTCTCACCGAGTTCAAGCTATATTCATATTCAAAAAACAAGAAATCTTGTGCTTGGAAATACTGCAGAAATTACTGTACTCATTGAAAAACATGGCGAAGTTCATGGAAAGGATATGCACTACTTGGTAAAAATGTGCAATAATAGGGGTGGTGTGAGGTATTTGTGTGTGTTTGGGGGGAGGGAGTAGTTGACTGACTAGTTCTTTTTCTTTAAAGAAAATAAATACATATGGAAAGTCTTACCAACTTAACATATTTGACATTAGGATTTTATAAAAAAATAAAATTAATAAAAAAATAAAAATAATTACCCCTAAGAAACTGTTAATATTTGTAGTTGATCTGCAAAGGAAAGATTGTGTTGTCTGGTCGAAGAATAGTTAACCACAAACATGTACATATCAGTTTTTTGGGTAAGCACGAAATGTTGCCTGTCTGTCGAATGTTTGTGTACTACATCAGGAACGATGGAGAACTTGTTTCTGATTTCCAGAAAATACATTTTGACATGTCTTTAAAGAACAAGGTTAGTGAATATATGTCTTTGTTAATGCGAACTACTTATTTGTGTCGTGTTTTATTGAATACAAAATATAAATTGCAGCATACACTGCAAGTGCCCTATTTATACACTTAGCATTTTTTTAATTGATCATTTTAAATTTAATTTATTTTTCTACCATATATTAACATTGCTTAACCGGAAACTCGCTTGAAATAATACGTTTCCTGCCAATATATTTACAAGATAAAACAAATATAGTCCAAATAAGTGAATATTTATGTACTTAACAAGTTATTACCACAATATGTTAAAACGTCGATATTTCGATTTATTGCAAAACAATGAATTCAAAATTAATAATAAATATCTAGTAGTCTTCACACAGTGCCGATAAAACATTTAGGAAATATTTTTATAGTTTTTTATGTTGTCGTTTATATATTTCACGAGCCTTTAGGTATTGTTTTTTTTTAGAGCCTTTGCAATATCTTTCAACAAAAGTATAAATCATTGTAATTTGATCTACTCGGCTGACGATTGTTCAATTTCAGACACGTTTCATTTTGTTTAAGAGTCAATAAATTATTGCAAGATAATATTATGTGATTATGCTGTTTGATTTATGACAAATTTCTTAATTATAACAACATGGACGGGTTCATTCTTGTCACTTATTGCAGAAAGGTGTTCTCTACATCAAATTAAAGAAAAGACTCCTTCAATGTGCTACAAATCTAAGCTTATGCATCTTAATTAAGTTTTTAATAATTTCTAATGACTATATGTAAAGAAAAGAATAATTGAACTGCAAATATTGATGATAAAGGTTTTTGCTTCCATTAAAATTACTCCTTTGGTATGAATACATGAACTTTTTTCAACCAAATAGAGAGAAAAACATAAGATTTTTGCACTGTAGAATTGAAAAATATGTAAAAATTGCACTCGTTTCTTGATAAAAAATATAGCATATACTTGTGATAGATGAGCCAAGCAAAATGCGGGGAAAACCATATGAGAACGACGTAATGTATTATTCTTTTCCTTTTGATTACCTGGATTTTAAATATGATGGTAAATGGTGTCAATACATTTAGGTGTCAATATCATTCTCTGATAACAAAAAAAAGCCCGGCGAGAAAATAGAAATAAAATTGAAAGCGACTGCTGGCTCCAAATTTGCTTTGTCAGCTATCAATAGAAGTGTCCAGTTGTTGGGTGCTACATCTGATCTCAGAGAGAAACAGGTGAGTACTTCATCGTTATCTTTTTCCCTTTTAAAACAATAATTGAATTAGTTTGCTAAGTGATCAGTGTGTTTCAACAGGTGCAGTTCTGGATAAATCTCTAGAAGTCACAATATATGTTATTCAGTAGCCCCGAGGCTCAGCATGATTTCTCATTATTGATCACTTCTACGGTTACTTTTATTCAACCTCACTTACGTAGAAACCTTTTATCTTCTGTTGTTGTTTTTTAGGGTTTGGTTTTCTCACCTAAACAAACATACAGTTGACTCTCTCTTATTCGAATTTCAAAAGAGGATAACTTTTTGTTCGGGTTATAAAGAGATTCGGATAGTAGAAAATCTCTCTTATCCAAATTTTAGGTTTAAAAGGTGAAAATTCGGTTTAGAGAGAGAAATCGGAAAATTTTTGAAGAGTTGAGAAAAAGGCAAAAATGGTGAAAAATAAAAAAGAACGAGCAAGTTTTCTAAGATTTTTTTCTTTCCTAAACTTTGTGCTACGATCTATATATTGCTGAAAAAGTGTTCAATCTTTGATTATTTCTTGTGTGATAATTTGTCCAAATCAAGGACACGACCTGCACGAAATTGCATCAATGTTTTAGTTGGTCATTCGTTGTCGGAATCATTGTCCTAAATATCGTTGTCAGCATCACGTCCACTTACTTCGGCAATAATGTCTGCATCAGATACGATACCAGATACGCTGATCTCTAAGTCAATATCACAGGGTCGTATGCGGTTAATTTGGAGTACACATTGAACTATTCTTTCAACAATTGAAGCTCACCTTGTAAACTCTCCATGACATCTTTTTCATTTAAATTCCCAAATGAGTCTTCATCATCGTTAGGCTTCTCGACATATTTTTTGAAGCAGTTCAAAAAAGTTTTATCAGGAATAGAACCCCACGCTTTGTTATCTGCATAGAGTCACTTAGCCATTTTGAACAAAAATGACGCAGTTCTCATAAAACTTCCTAAAATGGAGGTGCATTTAGAAAATTAGAAAATTATAAGAGCTTCTTAACGAAAATTGAGGGTGACTTTGAATTCGTTTAAATTATAGAAAGATTCGAATAATAGAGATTCAGACTGTTTAATAGGCTAAGATGTGACAGGGATGGCTTTGTACTTATATGTGGATTTGAATGGCTTATGATCATTGGGGTGTACTCTTTTCTATAAGAAAAACTTTATCCTGATATCATTAAAAAAATTTTCCCTAATCGGTTACTTACTATAGTCTAGAAGTTCAGCAGAAACTTGATATTTTAATTCGTATCAGTGTACTAATGTAGATTCATTAGGTCAACTTTAAAACACAACTGTTAATTTTCACTTCACAGATTGTAAATATATTGAACGCACAAGATTTTGATAGTAAAATTCTTCAAGGCAGAAAAAAATGTGGATACTTGGGAAAATGGCTCAAATCAGATCGAATGTATGATAGCAGAGAGGCGATTGAGGTTTATGTTTTATTTTTTTGGCGTATATTTTCTATTTAATTTAATATGCTTACAAATTAATAGCCATTGTTTGAAACAATGATACAGATTATATATTGTCAAGGTCGCAACTAGGTAAGTTTTTATTTTAACAATGCATGTAAATCAAATTTATGATAATTGATATTTACATATGAAAGAAATGTTCCCAAGAAGTACATCACAAAAAAAGTGTGATATCATATACTTGATAGGCAATTTGTAATATTATTGAAAACAAAGGTCACGTGGACTGATCTTGTGGTGTGCGGTATTAGTTTTTCACATTGTAGAATTAATTTGGTTATGTCTGCAAATGCATTGATTTTAAGCACTCACATTACCAGTTTTTGTCTGTATTTATAATATCATATTTAATGAGGTTGTGAGCAGCGGCCTGCTAGGTAAAAACAAAAACAAAGTCGATGGATGTATGCATATTTTTTTCTGTTACAGGATGCTGGTTTAATATATTTTAGCAATGCAAATGTTGATTTGTCACATTGTCGTAGACGGTACAAAAAAATAGGTACACTTATTTTCTTTTTCTTTTCATAGTTTAGGCGATAATTTCTAAGTACATAGAACCATCATTTAAGTTGCTTAATTTTTATGTGGCCAGTGCATTAAAATTAAGAGACGTTTTTGCAAAAGCATATTCTCCATAGAGTTTCTGCCTAAAACAATAAATAAAATCTTTCCACTCTGTGAAAACTTGATTAGTGAAATCATACATGACACATAGACCATGTAATATTCTCACCTTTAAATTCTTTTAAAAGTGATCTCAATCCAATTCCCATTCTTTTTGTTATATGATTCACGCACTCATGTTTTTCGATATTCACCAAAGGTCCATATGGCATCAAACTTTCTACCGATCTGAATGAGGAACTATCACCGTCGCCAATGAAAGGTAAATAACGAATGTTGTGTTTCTCTAATGACCGCATATACATCTCGACGACTCTGTCTGATTCTATTTTCTAAGAAAAAAAACACAACATTTATATACAGCCCAAACTTCCAAATTTTTTCCCCATTGATTTAGTTAGAAGTATTTAAAAACAATCCCTGGGAACAAAGTTGATCACACTAAATAACAACTTACACGAGGTTCATGATCACAATACCAATTGAGATAATCCAGTTGACTTATTTCATTAGTGCTTTTCTTATCTTGCATTTGATTACAGAGTCTGCAATAACTATTTTTGAAAACAACATCTAGGACTTGCCCTGTACTATCGGCTATTGCGCCAGCAATTCCCTGAAAAGATGTCCAACCCCTTTTCTTCCACGAACCATGAAAACACATAGCGACGTTCACGGGCTCGTTTGTATCTTCCACACCCGCTAGTTCTACTTTTCTAGTATATTTCGCAGCATTTGAAAGGTCTTCCTGAAGTGTATCAAAAGCCTTCAATTCTAGTAACTTTGTTTGTTCTGCAAAGCACGACTTCGATAACGGTGTTGCTAAACCCAAAACAGAACATATTTTCTCCAACCCATTCCTACCTTTTCCAATAACTCTTGCACCAATTACGCTTTGTCTGTTGATGTCATAGGTATAACTAGATTTCTCAGTTGTGTAAAATCCCTTACTCGAGACTGAACTAATACAATGTTTATTCACACAAATGAAATGAAACTTCGTACCCAGTCCCGCTCTGAAAGATTTCTCTTCACGAACCTCTAATTTATCATGGCACATCTTACATACAGCAACATCGCTTAAGTAATTTTCCAAGGCTTCGATTGATATTATCCATTGATGAACAGCCTTGGAAAATTGTTCATCATCCATTACCTCGATTTCACTTTCTGATTTTTCTTCTTCGTCAGACGAGCTGAATTCATAACTTCCAATTTTGCTTTGACTGGCAGAAGCTTTTTTTTCCTTTTCAAAATTAGCTCGGATCCCTTGTTCTCGCAATAATTTATCTTGATCATACCAAGATCCTTTATCCAATACCTTTAGCGCATTTTGTTTTTCTGATTCAAATTTCCGTTGTTTATTTTTCCTTTTTTTTCTTGAAGTTTTGAATGGATTTCTACGATAATTTGACGATTTCGAAGACATTTTCACGATAACAAAAAGAAATTTATAATAATAAAAAAAAATGACGAAATGCTATATTATATAATTTAACTTTTTTCCAGTGCTTTTTGTCTCGCTTATGTCTCACACCTTATGCATAAATATAGCGTAAACAGAAAGTTCGCAATGCTGAAGGTCACATTATTTTTAGTAAACGTGAGTCATAACTCACTTCGTGCACAGAAATATTTGATCGCCAGAACAAAGACATATGGAGTGGAATATTTTGTAACGCTAAATCCTTCAATTTTGAGGAAACATTTTGGAATAAAAATTAGTTCATTGGAAAGAGCAGTTTTAATAGTAAAATGTTCCTTAAAAAAAAAAAATGTAAAAAAAAGTAATTATTTACCATACCGCTACCTTAATATTATATAATACTATCTAGAATATTCCATTTCACGAGCGGCATTGCGGTGGAGGAGAATGGATATGCTTAAAAAAAAAGAAAAGAAAAAAGATAAAAAAGACGTTGCTAAAGTTAAAATAAGGTCAAACTTTCCAGCAGCATGGTTATGGTCCGAAGAAACCATCAGGTAAGAAACTGTATTTGCAATGAGCTGGTGTTATAGGAACCTAGGACAACCTTAGATATTAGTAGACAGTCATATAAGTTCACCACCCTATGTTATTAAAGATTTCAAGTTGGCCTTTTCTAGTTTTTGTTTCATTAGAAAAACAGAAGACTGAAAATAAGGAATGAAGTGAAAACATTCTGTATAGCTTCAGCATATCCCATCATGTCTATGACTCAAATTCTTATACTTATTTGATTATATTGTTATTTTAAACCAATTACAGTGCTTCTGGTGAAAATGTACTTGAAGTAAAAGTCCCTGACACAATCACAACATGGTATGCAAGTGGTTTTGCTATGTCAACAACAGACGGTATAGGCGTAGCTGCACCTGCTAGTATGCAAGCCTTTCAACCGTTCTTCGTTTCACTAATATTGCCATATTCTGTGATTCAAGGAGAAACAGTAAAACTTCCAACTACAGTTTTTAATTACTTAGACGATTGTTTAGTGGTATGTATACAAATTTTATACCTGATTATAATTAGTTTTATTTAGTATTATTGTTTTACAGCAGAGTAGGCCGACTTTTGGGAATTTTCACCGCTTCACCGTTCACCGTATTGCAAGCACTTTGTTGTGCATATTTAGCGTTTCATCTCGATGATGCATACTGCATATTAGAAAAGACATGTCCAAATTGTTTTACTCTCGCCACTTCAAGAGCCTAATTGTCACAAAAAAGAAAACAATGCTCTCTATTTCATCTTGCATTTTCTTCCACACTTTGTGTTCAAATCACATTGGTAACTATTAGCTTTTGTGTATTTGTGAAAAAGAATATATAAAAAATTACTATATGCAACACTTCTCAAAAATTTTAATACAGTGCAGAGATCAAAGGCCTTTTGTTTTCTGAACCATTTCACCACCCAATTTCTATGTCCGCATTTATAAATAGTTCTCAGTCCTATCTTCTAGTCAAATGTTGGAAAAATACCAATGTGGTTGAATGTTGTAAAACAGAAACTACAATAACTATAACGTCACTGGTATACAACGGTTATGGTGGAATCCTGCGTAAAACAAGTCTTTGTACCAGTTCTTCACTTTAAGAGAACGTGGCATAAAAAATACCCTTTATATACGTATACACTATTTTAGGGTGGCCACTACTACTGAAAAATTCTTAAAATGTCTTAAAAATTGCTAGGAATAATTGTTTCATTTTTTTGGTTCTTTTTTAGTCGTTAGGTTATCGTAACAGTTTACGTTACATTTAATAGTAGAAGTTTCAGATTAATGTGATAAAAAAGGGTTCAAAAATATTTTTGCATATTATTTATTTTTACCTTATATATACATATACAAATGTGGCCTAAATGATAAGAACGGAAAAGTGGCATCAAAATTACAATGGTTGTTTTTTTCTTCTTTTTCCTCAAAATCATACTACCTAAAAATTTTACTCTATTGTTGTACTGACTAGTCGACTAGTCGATAAGGCCCGTGGAAAAATCCACTTAGGCAAAAGGCCAATGAAAAATAGGTTGCTTTAGATGTTTTGCTTACGTCA
Source organism: Hydractinia echinata (assembly GCA_030067915.1). Classification (NCBI taxonomy): domain Eukaryota; kingdom Metazoa; phylum Cnidaria; class Hydrozoa; order Anthoathecata; family Hydractiniidae; genus Hydractinia; species Hydractinia echinata. The sequence goes on along the minus strand of JASGCC010000076.1, from coordinate 1,128,215 downwards.
GTAGTGCATATACAAAAAAAAAGTGTTCTTAAAATCTTACATCAAATGTCAAATCGCATTAAATCCTCCACACAAATCTTACACAAAATAAAAAAGAACAGCTTGCAAGGTGTAAAATATAGTTGATAAAAAGTTACAACAACGACACTCACAACATCGACACTCACAACACCAATACTCACAAAACCGACAGTAAGAACACCGACAGTTACACCACCGACAGTCACAACACGGATAATAACAATCTCAGAAATAACGCATCTCAAATATGTACATCTTTTAAGTGATTATGTTGAAAACCCTCAGTATTTTATTCTGAAATGTCAAAAAGGAGGCCTGCAAGAGTTAGCACAAATCAACAAATATAAGTTATTTTACACATTTTAAATATTGTCTTTCCCTTAAAAGCTTATACAAAAATATGAAAAAGCCATCATCAAATTTAAATCTAGAAAAATCAGTCATTTCGGTTGGATACCATCCTCTCCCACAAAGATTTACACAAAATGTAAAAATCAACCAGTTAAGAACACAAAAATTTTCCTTTTTAGTTCCGTACTGCCCTTTACCAACAATTTTAAACCTAAATGTCAAAAAATCAATGAGCAAAGAATAAACTTGAATCAGCAAAGATCATTATTTTGGAAACATTGTATACGGTTCGTAAACAAAAGTTTACACAAAATGTAAAACAGATCGGTTTTTGAGAAACACATCTAAATCGACAAAAATAAGTTCATTCAGCATGTCGTATATTGCCATTACCCATTAATCTTCTACAAAAAGGTTATGAAACACATCAAAATTAAAAAAAATCAGTGAGTTCAGTGCATACAGTCCTCGCGTTTAGATTACAAAATATAAAAAACAAAAACAGTTTCAGTCAGAACATTAAGTATATAATTTTTTTATCATCAGCAAACATTTATCCCTACAAAATTTTGTAAAATTCTCAAGAAAAACAAAAACGTGAAATCATGGAATTTTCTTCCAGCAAAAATTACATCACATACAGTTAGTTCTCCCAAACAATAGTTTATAATACGAAATATAAAGACAAAGTTGTTTATATAGTCTGAAGATGTACCTAGTGTACGAAAAGCTTAACAAATAAATACTTTTTAACTTTCAAACTCGTTTTATTTTTTCCTAATTAGTAAAATATGGCTGTTATTTTTACCGATAAAGACATCAGCTTTACAACAGCTTACCGTGAAGTCTGATTCTACAAAGATTTGTTCTTTCAGTATATATATTGCATGTGGTCTATTTCCACAAAAGTTTACACAAAATTTCAAAAAACAGCATTTTGCAACACGAACAATATGAACTGACAACCATACCATCTTCTCATAAATTTTTTTAACCCAAAGTCATAAACCCACGTATAAAAATTTCCAATCAAATGTCAAAAACCCCTGTAAAAAAACCTGGCATTTTACATGTAGGCTGACAAAAGTTTAACAGGATGAGGAAACAAAACAATAAAAAATAACTTAACACACACACTTTAAATTCTATAAAATTCGTTCCACTTGTCATATTGTGGTCCCCTTGTAAAGTTTACAGGAAATGTGAAAAAATTATTCTCTATGGGCATAAAAATGTGTCACAGTATCCTAAAAGTTCAAGAAAGATTTTGTAGCTATAGCTAGCTTGTTACATCATAATTCGTGTTCAAAAAAGAAGAGAAGTTTGACTACTAAGATAGCTATAAATACCTAAAAAAAGAGGAATAACAACAAAACTCATAGATTAGAGCTAGCTATGGGATGGAGCCTTGAAGCTAACATTAGCTAGCTAGCTAACAAAACAGTACCTTAGACACCCAGTTAAATATACTTAAGCTGGGGAGACTTAGCTAAGTCTATAGCTAGCTACTTATGCTTAGTAAAACATATATAAAGGAAAACAATAGCAATGTAAAAATTATGACATTTGCAGTTAGTTCAACAAACCAAAACTTTCTATTTCGCTGGCACATTTGTTTGGTAGCCAGCTAACAGCTTTATGCAGCATTTTGAATTTTAGGACAAATACATTAGTTACGCACCAGGGGAAACATTAATTATGCAAAAAACAGTAAATGCTAGCTTTTTTATAAAAAACGCGGTAAAACATAAAACTTAAAGAATTTGAAGCTTTTAAGTGACTTTTTCCTGGCAAATGCGAGTCTGCCTGACACGTAACTCTAGCGACATAAAAACATAACGTCTAAAAAAGTTCTTACTATATGTGAATCCAAATCGACTTTAAACCCAAGCTTTTATTTTCTACTTCTAACTTTTCTTTACTACTTCTAGCTGCACTCTTCACTTTCGAAGCAACTCTCGTGGCTTCTAACTTTACTTTTGTACTTCTACTTCTCCACTTTGACTTTTCTTGCTTTTAATATCTGCACTTTTTTGTGATTAAGGGACGGACATTTTTTAACCGCTTCTTCAGTTCTCCTTTTGTGTCGAGAACTTTGTCGAGAAATTTTTATGTTTGTTTGTTTTTACGCTAACGGAACTTTTTATTCGAATGCCGTCCCGTTCGAAAGTACGTATTTGAACGAATCATACTCCTTTTTTTCTATCACGTGGTTTCTAACGGTTGCGAGACAAATGTAAACAAAACAAAAAAACTCGAAAAACTCGCGCATTCGGGTGGTAAAAATATCGTGTTTGCAAAAGTGACAGACAGACACACGGAACTGGCTTATTATTATAAGAGATTTTTGTATTAAGCGACTCCTTTCGTATTATATGTCCCGTTTTGTAACCAAAGCGGCTGACTTTTTAATACTTACCGCGTTTTGTAATAAAACGGCTGATTGCGTAATAAAAAAGCCGCGCGTTTTGCAAAAAAATATCGGCTCGTTTTGTGGCAAAGACGCTGTCACCTTTTCTAATAAAAAAGACTCATTTTGCAATAAAGCTGCTTTCTATTGAGTGTCCTGGTGAAATTGTTTTGGTGCTTTGATGTTGAAATTTATGGTTCTTGTAATTGTCCAGATGAAATCAAATTTTCAGTAAACATATTTTGTCTCTTTAGCTTTAAAAAAGAAATTTTCCATGTGCATGGTCCACATTTAGGGCACGTTCAGCAAAACCATAAATCTCAGCACCAGAAATACCAAAACATTTGAATTCATCAGGTCATTTAACAAAATTATAAGATTCAACAACAATCACAAAACCGTTTAATTTCACCAGGTCATTCACTAAAATTGTAAATTTCAGGAGAATCAACATAATATTTTATTTCACCATTCATTCACAAAAAAAGTTAATAATTTGTTACAAAACGCTCTTTTAAAACAAAATGAGCCGCTTTTATCAGAAAACGAGGCAGGATTTTTCGAATGAGCCACTTATTACAAAACACGGCACAACAATGTAACTTTATTTTTCTCTAAATTATACGGTGATTATATTTCCCAACTACAGATACGTTCTCTTACTTTCTATTAGGTAAAACTTAGCCTGAGTGCTTCAACTGATTTTGACGTCACATCGGAAAGAGAAAAAAAAATGTGTGTATGTGGCAGTAACTCAACTACTTTCAAATTCAGCATCAAACCAAAAATACTTGGTGCAATTGATATCACTATTAAGGCACTCTCGTTGCAACCGGACATTTTGATATGTGACTCAAACAACAAAATGGCGGAGGATGTAACGGCAGCAGATGCCATAACAAAAAAATTACTTGTTGAAGCTGAAGGAATAAAGAAAGAGTTTTCAACCAGTTCTTTTTTCTGTCCTCGTGATCATTCTGGTTTTTATTCTGATACTTTAACAGTAACAATACCTGAGTCTGTTGTACAAGGATCCGTTTATGCCGAGTTAGCAGTTGTGGGTAGGTGATATATACAAGTAATAGCTGTAGTACTGTTGTTTGTATTGTCATTAGATGTTAATTTTGATTATATTTTTTTTCGGACATTCTACAGTAATAGGTAATAATTCTTGTTCTAAGAAAAAATGTTTGTGCTTTGAATCATCTGATTAACAGTGATTGTAATCATAACACGATAGAACACCTGCACTAAACCGTTAGTGTGACGACAATGGTAACAACCTTTCAACCTAAACCAATGCATCTTGTGTGAACATAAATCTAGCAAGTTCAAAAACGTCCAATTAGAATACTTGTATTAAAATTTGTGAGTGTGAGAAGAAATACAAAACAAGGAAAGTAATAATAATCTATTTACGTAAATTTCTTGTTTTGCAAAATTTTAGGTGATCTTTTGGGACCAAGCTTGGATAATTTGGATAAGCTTTTGGCGATGCCGTTTGGTTGCGGCGAGCAAAATATGTTAAAGTTTGCACCGAATATATATATTATGGACTATTTAACAGCAACAGATCAGTTGACTGAAAAAGTGGGAAAAAAAGCGAAGGAGTACATGAGATCCGGTATGATGTTTTCTTGTAAATATATCGTTTAAAATTTATGTAGTTTATTTTTTTAATTACCAATAACTACGTTTCTGTAAATAATATTTTGGAAAATGGTAATTAGCACCAACTGAAGTTAAGGTTTGATTCCAAAAGAATAGCCTTATATTTTGTGTCCTAAATGCAAGTGAACTTTGACAAGCGCTTCCAAATTTCTGAATAGTTATTTTTATTTCGAGATATTCGCATATAGGGATATTAGATTTAATTATTTAATAGCAAATTTTCAGATTTGTAAAAGGGTATGCAGTCAAACCTTATCAATGTGTAGTCACAACAGAGGTAAATAGGTTAACGTATAAAAAATTGCTAAGACTAAGACTTTCTGTGATGACCTCATAAGTTTGGATCTGCACGGCATTTTGCAATTAGGTTGTTTTATACCATTGTAACTCACATTATATACTTGGTATGTTATCAACGTTAGGTTATCAACGGGAATTGACTTACAAGCATTTAAGTGGGGCGTATTCGGCTTTTGGTGAGCGCGATAAGGAAGGAAGCACTTGGTTAGTATGTTTGCTGAGTAAATTTTAACTTTATAGTTTCACCAACAAGAGTGTATTAATGTCAAGCTTACATTTTCAGGCTGACTGCATTTGTTCTAAAATCTTTCTCGCAAGCAAAAAGATATATTTATATCGAAAATAAAGACATTGAAGAAAGTAAACAATGGTTGTTGTCTTTGCAAAACTTGTCTGGTTGTTTCAAAGAGACAGGAATGGTCCATAATAAAGAGATGAAGGTGATTATTGTTTCACTTCGATGTCAAAAAAGCCAAAATTAGAGCGTTTGGGCTGGAATCAGACGAGATTTTCATATAAATCAAATAACACGGAGAGAAAATTTTACCTTATTTATTATGGATAGCAAACTGGTTTGTATTAGCGAAACATTACAGCAATTGTAACAATTTATCTCGTTGTAGGGTGGCGTGAGCGGTGGTAAAACAATGACAGCTTTTGTGGTAAATGCTCTTCTCGAAGCTGGAGTTCCGCGCAATGTTAGTTCTTTGTTTTCTTGTTTGTTTGTTCACTTTTGAATGCTTTGTACGGTGATGTAACAAAAAGAGAATCTCTCACAAGATTAGAGGAAATATCTGTTTGAAATAAGAAATTTTCCATTGTAATCAATTTTGATAGATTCGGAGATTTAGAGATATTACGATTTTATAATATTTTTTGTTAGGATTCAAGAATTGAAAACGCATTAGCGTGTATAACAAAAGGATTGGACAAAATATCTGAACCATACACTGCAGCATTGATTTCCTATACACTATCAATGGCTGGTAGCACTAAAGGGTTTGACATTTTGAATAAGTTGGACCGCATGGCAAGTCAAGCTGGTAAGAATTGTTGCATCATTAATTCGGAGAGAATATCAAAATAAATGCTTAGCAACCATGAACGCATAAGTGCCTGCACGGAGAAAAAATGGAAGGAGAGAATAAAAACATTTCGCACAATGAAATTAGTCTTTACTTTTCATTGTAATTCACTTGTTATACTTGATTTATCATGTATTTTAGGTGGTATGTTACATTGGGAAACCAATCAGCGTTCGAGCAACTACTATCAAGCTAATTCTATAGACATCGAGATGACAGCGTATGCTTTAATGGCTTACATTGGTGGTCGTTCGCCGTTCAAGTCAAGAATCGAACATTTGAAAATCGTAAAATGGTTGGTGAAGCAGAGAAATACATTTGGTGGATTTGCGTCTACTCAGGTTATTGTATACTTATGACTATGTTATTATTAAGTGACTTTTTATGATAAGCACTTTGAAAATAAGTGCCCATGGATTTGTTTGCTAAAGTATTGCGGTAGGTATCCGAAACTTGCTACCATAATACCAAGGCTTGCGAATTTGTTTTCATCTTAGGTTTTTATTGCACCTAATTTTATCTTGGCTAAGGCTGGGAATATTTCTTTTTTATTTCTTTTTCATTCTAAATGCATAAGACATATTGTAAAAACGGTTATATTGAACTGTACTTTGGTTGTTTCTTATATAGGACACATGTGTGGGGCTTCAAGCTCTATCAAAATAATCAGCTGGTGCTTTCTTAAAAAATTTCAACCTTACCATAATGGCGACAACACCAACTGGATTCTCGAAAGAGTTTAAAGTTTGCAATGATAATAAGTTGCATCTGCAAAGAGCTGAACTTTCAAAGGTACCAAGTACTGTAAGTCTACAAGCAACTGGTGATGGATGTGCTTTAGTGCAGGTTTGTTTGTTGGGGATTATTCCATGACACGTTTTTGTTCAAAAAATGTTATGCAGAAAAAGCTTCACCTATAACTTTTCACCTAATTTCCTTATTGATTTTTTTTAATTTTCTTGTTTGCGCGAGAATAAGCTGAAATATTTCAACTCGCATTCATAGTCGGGAAAAAAAAGTATTATCCAATCAGAATACGTAAAAATGCTTTATGTCTAATGAAGAAACTTCTGAAAGTAAAATAACAGAGGATAAAAAAGAAAGTAAACAAAACAAACCGTGAAACAAATTCCCTTTTTGTAAAAAAGTTTGTTATTTCTTTCATTTTGACTGGAACACATGGTATTAATTTGTTAATTTCATGGACAAAATGTAAAGAAAATACACAAAAGAAGATAATAAAAACGTAGATTCACAGCATTTCTGACACCTTGCTGAAAGTGGTTTTCAAGGAGAACAAGTTGTCATCTACTGAAATTTTACTTGTCTGTTTATGTTACTACTTGTGATTGAGAAAAGATGGCATTTTCTTTGTGGAATTTACTATTTGATTTTTTTGGCCAGACATTTGTTGTAGAAGAAGTTTTTACTAAAATATCAGTCGTGGAAATAGCGATTTAATTTGTCTTAGTTAAAAGAGATATATAACATCTTTTTGCATGCATTAATACTGCTGCGTTGCCATGGTCTGTTTAAAGTTGAATGAAAACAACCCTCTTCTGTTCTGTCCGTTTGTCTCAGTCTTTATTTTCCACGAGGTTTTGCAACAACGTTTATAAATTATCCCCTTGAAACTGTTATGTATTTTATAAAATGCTGTGATTGGCTTACAAGAGTTCACGTGATGATAAAACGCAGTTTCATTTTCTGAGAATACTTTTTGAGTCGTGCATTATTCTGACTTTACAAAAAGATATGATTCTCTGTGTTTTTTGGGTTTTTTTTCAGGTGAACGTGAAATATAACATCCCACTACCCAAGGAGAAGCCTTCGTTTTATTTGGATATTAACGTTAAAGAATTAAAAACAACAAATTGTGAACACAAGATTCAAATTTGTGGGAGGTATGGTTGTTCCCTTGCAGCAAACTCATTTTTCAAAAGTAACTGTAGGCGCCAGGAGAATTTTGTTTTAATTTTTCCATATATCTTTACACTGTTCGATTTTTTTAGCTTTACGAAATCTGGCAAATCAAACATGGCACTCATTGATGTCAACATGGTGTCTGGTTTTATACCAATCGTTGCGGAGCTTGACGTGGTTATGCAGTCTTCCAGTGCATCATTTTCTTTCTATGAATTCATTGATGGTGTTTTGTCTTTTTATTTTAATGAGGTAAGCATAAACAAAACCGTCTCTTTGATATTCCATTTAAGAAGTTGGCATCACAACTGGACATAGAGTCTACCAGGACTCTTTTTTGTGTGTGAAAAAGATTCTATATTTTTGAGAACAGCGGGGATCTGCAAAATCTAAAAATTTAACATAATAATTTTAAAACGCAGTAAACAACATATTTGTTAAGTAAACCTCCTATACCCTGATACCATTCATAGGGAAATTAGTTTTTTTATGAAGCGATATCCAAACTCTATTCAAATTTCTATTATATACGCGCTATTTGAAACCCATCTGTTGAACTATAAGATTTAATGCTGGTCAAGTTAATTTCCTTACCTGCAAAACGATTCAGCTGATGTTTAGAGCTTGTATTGTGTAAATTATCCCCTAAGGTGTGATAAAATTTTGTGGCCTGTAGATACTTATGTATTTTCCCTCCTAGCAAAATGTTAGTTAAAAGTTTGATTAAATTTCAGAAAAATATTAGTACAGAATCGGTTCTCATCGTTATTGCTTCTTTGAAGAACAACAGAAGATATTAATCATTTATTTCATCTCTAATTATGTGTTGCTTGTTCGGTGATAATTTGGCTTGTTTTACTTATTTTCTGCATGCACCACCAGATATGGTTAAAAACTGACAATGTATTATTCCTGTAGAAATAACGGCAACAGTTACTTTTATAATTTAAGCGAGATTTTAAAATTTTTTATTTACAAAATTAAATTTAGAAACAATACATTATCCTGAAGATTGGCAACGGATAGTTGCAATATAAACGACTAACATGTACCTGCGTTCTCTTCTTAAATCTCCTCGTTACGTATGACCACATTTATGCTGCAGTCAAATATGCAAGCACAACCATCGAAGAACACAAGCACGGAATCTATACGGCATGTAATCAGCCAATCACGTCTTTTCTTTTAGTTAGACCAATCATCTACATGTGTAACATTTACAGTTGAACAGGTAGCAGAAGTGGAAGGTCGAAAGCCGGCTGCCGTAAAATTGTATGATTACTATGATAGTGGTAAGTAAAAAGAATATACAGTGCCAGGCGGAGACGCGCTTTTGTGTACACCAAGACCTTGCTTCTTGTCGCAATTGTTAACTTGCTTTACTAATGTGATAAAATTAAGAAATTTATTATACTTCATGTTTACTAACTATGCTTGAAATAAAACTTTTGCGTGATTTATTCTAGTGCTTTAAAATTTATCGCAAGCTGAATTTTTCTTAATATATTCACCATGAACTTCCTAAAGGAATTTGGTTTTATCTCCTTAGCAATACATTTTTACAGCACTTGCTATTGATAGTGGTATGATGAAGTTGGCAATTGTTCAACGTAATTACACATTCCTTCTTTTTTGCTTTAGATAAATTGGCCACGACATTGTACAACGTCGGAATTTGTCCAGTGATGAATGCAGCATAAAGAGTACACCGTCACCTGAAAATATTTTTTGACTGCTCAGTTTTGTTGCTAAGCATTTTTGTATAATTATTAACAAATCATTTTTTGTAATCATTTTGTTTGTAAAAATAGTTTGACCCTATTCGATCCGGGGGGGGGGGGGCGGATTCCGCCCCTCCTGACGTTTTTTTTTTAATAACTCCTTATTGTTTTGTTATATGGCTATGATACTTACTGAGTTTCAATATTTATCTATTAGACACCTGCATGCTAAATTTTTAGGTCCCATACCTTTCAGAGGCTTTGATATTGGCCATTACTCAAAACTACCCCTAAAAATCTCTATGAAATCCTTATAATGGGGAAAATATAATAACTCCTGTTAGGATTATCCTTAGAACTTGAAACTTTCAACACAACTTTGTTTCATCAAGAAGAATCATTTTGCATAATTTAGACACGTGACCAATCCGATTTCCCGATTTTGTCGGATTTTACCCGAAAATCGGGAAAAACTGGATTTTCGGGCAATTTTGGCAATTTTGGCAATTTTTGGCAATTCTTTTTGCGATCCATGTAAAAACCGGAAGATATGTTCAGTAACTTTTATTTAGCTTTCAGAAACTTCAAAGAGAATTTAAAAATTCGCTCCAGAACAAAAGTAATTAAATTTTAAGCAGATAGTGGCATTTTTAACAAATTTCAAACTTCTGATGACGTCACAGAAAATGTGTGACGCAAGCAAAAATTTATTGCCGCCATTTTGTTCCTTTTATGACGTACTATAAGTTATTGAGGGTTTTTCGAACATACTATGACCGGGGGGCGGAACCCCCCCCCCCCCCCCCCCCGGTCATAGTATGTTCGAAAAACCCCACACCGAATATTCAGAATTAAATACATTTGTTATAAACTGGTTCCTTTTAAAAATGGTCGTGTGCGAGAAAATTTATTTGTAGCCATTCTGCCGTTCTGATTTGTAGCTGTTAGTTATAATTGATTTCAACTTAAACTCCTAAACAAAAAGCCTACGATATCACGTTTGATAAAAGATTTGAATTAAAGCTAATATCTTGAAAATAAAGTCATGTACACGTTACCCAAATATTTTCGTACGTTCGAGTAAGACAAATAAAATTAACCGTGTCCTTACGTCTAGGGGTGTCTTCTATCTTCTAGCTATGTTATTCTAACGACTTTATTGTTAAAGAAAGGAACGATACAAACGAAGACAATTTCTCTCATAAATGTTTGATGCATACCGTATATGACAGATTAAGCGCCCCATGCCCTGTCAAATAAGTGCCTCGGAGTTAGGGAAAAGCTTGTAAATAAGCGCCCCTGCTCTAATAAGAGCCCCCTCCTCCCTTTTGCTTTTCTGGCTTTATTAGCTGAATTAACCGCCCCTGCCAAATAAGTCAAAATAATAATTTTAGATAATCGCCCCGGGCGCTTAATTCTCATTTACGGTAAGCAATTCTGCAGTTATTTCGTTCCACAAATTGATCGTTTTTTGTTAGCTTACTCTGCGACTAGTAGAGCTTGGCACTAAGTATTTCGAAATTCCAAACATTTCTTATAATTTTTTTAATTATTTTTCAATATTATATTCTCTATAGTAATAACGGATGTTTTTCTGTCGGCCAAATCCAAGCTTAACCACACCTCAAAATTTTCGAACTACAAACCACAAACGCTTCATTGACTTTTTTGTGCGAATTGAATTTTGATTTTTTACGGGCTAACGACTAGTCTTATGTATTAATACCCGTATTTTGTGTGTTTAGAATTGTTACGCGCAGCTTTATTTTCGAAATCTCTGCAGAAACAGATCTTTATAGATTTTATTTTGATCGCTAACTAAGCCTTAATTTTACTAATTATCAAATATAGATCTTCTTTTATTTTTTCACATGTTAAGTAAACGTCAATGTTTTCTAGCTATGTCTAAATCTTAAACAATTCAATTTTAGGATTTTAGGTACAAACGTAAATTTTGATGCAGCAATCTAAACCAAACTAACTATCTCGTCTTATTTATTGCTATTCTTTTAAGCTTTTAAAAAAAAAACTTTAGTTCAAAAGAACAGATAATAAAAAATATAAGAACAAAAATCATAACCCCAAAAACATTAACAAACACATAACCTCCAAAGCACACATCTTAAAGTATCAAAGGTTAATCAAGAATGTTCTAACATTAAATGATTAAACTTTAGGCTTTTTTGCCAAAGCATATTTTACAGAAAAAGGTGTAGCTACCAAACTGCATTTAGCACAAGAAAAATTATTTGAAGTTTTTCTTGGAGCAAACAGTATACTTTCACTTTTTAGCCTGAGGTAGCTAACAGCTAGATAGCCACAATCCCGGCCTAGTAAAAATAAAATAGGGTAAGATAACGCAAAAATAAAAGTTGGCTAGGATAAATAGCCACAATCCAACACTGAAACTTTTAAAGAATAGCAATAAATAATGCTAGCTAGCTGGCTTTAGGATACTCCTTATAATTTTCCTTTTTTTTATTTCAAATTCGTCTTAACATGTGAAAACATAAAAATTGCTATAAATTATCTAGAAGAAAAATAGGTCAAGGTAGACCTCTAAACCTCACCCTGCCACTTCTAAACCAAAATGGCCTGTTAATGATATATTGTAATTTAAAAAGTTGATTCGTATTGTGCGTAACTGTGACCATTGTACCTTATCTTTGTGTGTCGCTTGTGTACCGTGTTATTTGTGACATATAGTAGTATTCAGGTAGATTTTATGAACGAAACGCCGTGTTTCGTTGTTCGTGATGGCTAACAATTTGTTTTGTAAGATTTAAGTGAAATAATTGTCAACATTTAGTGACTTAAGCACTTGTAGCTAGTAAGTTATTTGTTTCCGATTCTGTGTATTTGTTGGTATTTATTTGAATATCACTTGTTAATGTTTAATGTATTTTCACTTAGTCACACACACAATCAAATAAATATATGTGCCAGCATCTTCAGTGTTTGGTCTATTCTCAGTAACATAGCCTTTGTTATAGTAGCACAATTGTTGGCATAATTGGTTACTGGTTACAAGAATGTATTCGCACAACACATACTCACGTTAAATTATCACATGTTTTTTTTTATATTTCGGCCACGCGCTCATTCGTGTTAAACATTAGCGGTAAAGAGTCATCGACATTTTCATTATGATTTACATAACGTGAATTGACGTCAGATTGTAAACCAAGATAACAATGGCGGAAACAATTGTTGCTCACATTAGGTAACCGTCCTATGCCTCAAATGCTGCTAAATACCTCATCACGTTATAAATTGTTCACTTATTTTCTGTATTAAAGCTATTAAAGTAAACAGAATAAATTTAATAAGGCTTTGACTGTAGGCATTATGAATATTTTTCATTTCCTGAAGAATAAATAGGATCACAGCATGATTTAGTATGCTGTTGGCAGTAACCCTACGTAAAACATATGTGAAGGAATTGAAACGTTTTCTCACGTGGAAAATATTTAGATCAAAATGTAGTTACTAAATAAAACTGATAAAACAAAACAACATGTTGTTTCATATAAACATGTTATGCAACAACAAGTGAATACATCTACTGCATGAGAATACAGAGAGGCATCAATTCTGCATGAAAGTTCAAGAATATGTTGATTTATGTGATTTGCATACAAGCTTTCAGTTGAAGAGAAAGCCAAATGAATTAGAAAAGGTTCAAGTTGTGGAAATTGGGGTTGTATAATCAAAATAACAAGCTTAACAATAACAAAATCGGCGTAAAAATCGTCTTCAAATAACTCTGGCCTCAAAACCACACATTCTGGGTGTTATGTTTTTCGAAAAGTTGTGGATAACTTCGGCTTAAGTTTGAAGCGTTTCTTCTGAATGCGATGAGATGAAATTCCAGCATATAGAGATCGTAATCATCGCAAATTTGCACTCAGTCTTCACCTTTAAATTTGCTGTGGGAATGTTCTATGACCACACGAACCTCCGATTGTTCAGGTACGCTAACGGTCCTGAGAGTGAAGGGGAAAAAACATTTCCAATTAGCGACATGCAATTTTCAAGTAAGGACTTGACTTATATATAAGGTAAATAACTCGTTTCCAATTAGCTCCATCAGTTTTCCAATTAAGTACAATTTTTGGAAAAAAAGAAATTAAAAAAAATTACAATGCATCGTAGCCGCTCTTCATGGATAATTTATTGTTATCTTCTAGGCATTTTATAACAAGATCGCAATCCAATTTCAGTAGAGGTTTGAATAGTGGTTCCTCGCAACAAACCCAGCAGATGTAAACAAATACTGATATAAAAAATATCAAAACTTTCATCATTATCATAAAATTTCATAAAATTTGACATGCGTTTTTTTTTTTTGTGACGCTAGTCTATATCGACGTTTGACTTTAATATCATCATGCTCTTGTTTCTCTCGCTCATTTTCAGCATTGCAATGTTTTAACGAATCAACGACACTAACAAGGGGCAATGCTTCGTTAATCACAGAAATTTCAATAAAGTTAAAAACCATTTAACCAAGTTCCTTTGTCAACTATTTGATCGAGAAAAGTGGTGAAACACAATAATAGAACAGTTGTTGGAACACTTCCATGCACAGTTGTTCACATGGACGAGTCGTCTGCTATCAAACCTCTCGTAACTGACACACCTGAGTCTACTTGTAAATAGTTGTGGACATGGTGTATATATCGACGTTTATAACACTGTGCTGTTAGCGGTAAGACTTCTTATCAGAAATTTACTTGACCCTTCGCGCTGCTTGTACTACTAAGCTCGGTTCCCACACCGGCGTTAATCTTGTATGATATGTATGATTTTTAACTACCTTCAGCGCCTAATGTGAAGGTAAAAAGTACCTGTTGCGCGAGTTAGACGTTCATTACGCGCCACTTAAACGTCTGTTAGTCGTCAATTTAGAAATTAAAATATTTTGATATTTTTTCAGACGGATAATGGACTTTTGTAACCAGATCAAAGACGCCAAAATGGCAAAATGTATTTTATTCAGATATTTTATTGATCAGCGTCTAATTGAGGGGTTTAAAATGCAGATAGTGTTTAACGCCAATCAGACGCCTAGTGGGAACCCACCTTTACAACCGTGCAGCTTGCTCTAGGTCATGCACTATTCCTCTGCTTCTTGAGGTACCAAAAGCTTAGAAAAATCACGTCGGATATTTCTAAAGTATTTGAGGATGCAGACGCTGATGCAGAAGCCTTTTCAGCATTGCTCGACGGCTTTGATCAATTTTAAAGCTTCGTTATATATGCCTTACCGTTTTGTTGAAAACTGCTTAATATTAGGCACTTTTCCCAAAATGATAAAGTCATCATTTAGGATACTAAGGAAGAAAATTAAAAATATTTAAACAGCCAGTTGTATCCAAGATTGATGGAATTAGAATTTCTAACATATTGTATGCTTTCAGAAAGAAGCATGGCTCAATTATTTGCCATGTCAATTGTCTTTATTGTTAAAAAACGTGAGATATAGGACGATAATAGAAAAAATTTAGGCCAAGAGCACATTTAATGTTTATACAAAACTAAATAATACTTTAACTATCCCATATACACTTCTATCAATAATAAGTCTTTAACTTTCACTACTTCCTAAGCTAAAGGGAAACGTGCTTAATATTAAGCACTTTTCGAAATAGACTAAATTAAAAAAAGTAAGCTAATAAAATGAAAGCAGTAATGTTTAAGTGGACAATAATATGCAATGGCTGGTAGAATTTACATAGACAATAAGATTTTAGATTTCTGCAAAACCAGTTAGTTAAATAATATATGAAAATATAGACTAGTTATTTCTTGGATGACCTTCTCTTAGTGGGTATTCCATAAATAATGTGAAGCTTCCAACAAATTCGTCTCATATAACTCAAGTTTCATGGCAATATTTGACCTCGCATCTGCCATATCTTTAATCTCATTGCCAATTGGTCGTGGTTTTCTTTTAATTTTAATCTTTCCCTTTAAGTTACGGTGGTATGCCTTGATCATACTTTTATCTAGAGTAACTTTATTTCTAGGAGGGAGGGACTGAAGTAAATTCTTATTAACTGCATCAAGAAATTCTATGATTTGGGTATCCTTATTTGGATTCAACTTAGTTCGACCACGCTGAACTAAATCCATTGTTTTTTACTTCTATTCTATACTTCTACAGAAATGTAAAACAGCCTATTTTACCAGAAAGCTAATCAACTAAGATAAATGCTTAATATTAAGCACTTTTTATCATTGATGACTTTTACTAAGGCATAAAACAAATAATCACTGCGAATTAAGAAATTTATTATAACTGAAACAATATCTGAAGTTTCTGAGCAAAGAACATGTTCTAGATTCTAAACGTCTAACTAGCAATGCTCATGGGTAAGGATTTACGCAAAAGTGCTTAATAGGCACTTATGGACAAATCTTTATTTTCAAACGTAATAAGTAACATTATTAATAATGGAACCACAAAGTTACTTACAGCTGATGAAATACATGATGACTTCAGCCGGCTGACCATCCGATGTTACACTCCTTATTTGGGGTTTAACTCCTTTTATGGTCTGGCTGAGCCTCCGCTAGGTGTATCGGGTCTTCCGCCAAGGGTTTTATGTGTGACTTCAGCCGGCACCGAAAACAGACTTCAGCCGACAGTAAAAATCGGCTAGCCGACTGAATTCCGCTATCATCATATAACAGGCCTAGGTCGTGTTTGAGCTTCAAAGAGTGCCGCAGTAAATAACACATAGTTTCTCAAGAATATCATATTTTATTATGTAAATATATTTTACAAACGACGGTTTCCATTACGCATTAATGTTCTTTTATTTAATTTGTCGATTCTTGGCTTCTTCTTATAGTGATATTTTAACTCATTTCGTGGTTTTTCACTTTGCTTTGGCAGACATTGTGTACTCAAAAACGCTTTACTCGAACGCTTCATATACTCAAGAGCCATCTCATCAATAAAAGATTTATATCAAGTGATGCTATGCTTCTGTAAATGGAAATATTTATTGGGGAGGTGATAAACATATGGTTAATGAAAAAGAACAATCAATGATTGCTGAACAACCAACAATTATCAACGACTTTCTATATTGGCCATCAGAAAATGGACTGGTGGAAGACTGGGATAGAGATGTGGAATATTTTAATCGATCCAAGTAATTTGCGAAAAGAATCTTTTTCATGAACTGCTTTTCTTTTCTTTTCTTTTTTTTTTATAAAATACGAATAGTTATATTTTTGTTTTATTTCTAAGATGTCATCATCATCTAAGGATACTACAACGTACTCTGCAAAACTAGATTCTAACATTTTAATTGTTGCTGGAACTGGTAATGGTAAAACTTCTTTAATACAAAAATGGGCTGAAAAGAAATATTCTGATGTTGGAAAAGCTTACTGGGTTACTCTTAGTTAATCGTTGTTAATCTTAGTGAAAAAGAGAAAGATAAGATAGCATCTTTTTTTCCATATGATATTCCCTTTTATGAAGTTACTACCGTTGATGAATTCTCAAAAGTAGTCTCTGACTTGAAAGTGATTTCTCAACAGAATGATGAGTTAAGTGATGATGATGATGATGATGATGATGATGATGATGATGATGATGATGATGATGATGATGATGATGATGATGATGATGATGATGATGATGATGATGATGATGATGATGATGATGATGATGATGATGATGATGATGATGATGATGATGATGATGATGATGATGATGATGATGATGATGATGATGATGATGATGATGATGATGATGATGATGATGATGATGAAAAAGAATTTAGGGATTATATAAAAAAAATAAAGATGTAGACTTACACGATTATGGAGAAAAAAGTATTTTTAAATATCTTGTTGTTTTTGATGATATGACTAACATCGCTGATATATGTAGAGAATTTTGAATGTTTCAAACAGTTTCACGTATATACGGGTTTATTTGTGTTTGCATAACATAAACTCAAGACGTGTAAATTCAGGTTTGTTACTACAATCCCTCACAAAAATTATTGAGACTGCAATTAATAAGATGTGCCTTGGTTTGTATGATAGTTTCCCCCTCCCCCTACCTCAATGTTGAATGTGAAACTAGCAGAACGTGTGTAGCGAAGCCAAACCTGCACTTCAGAGACGTCAACTTTGAATTTAGGGGGGAGGGGAGGCAGTCTCAGAATTTTTGTGAGGGATTGTCTTGAACATTTTGAAAAAAATGAAAGGAAAGGCAGGGACCAGAGCACCTTAGGTTCATCAAATACAAGCTAAACGTAGATAAACAAAACAAAAATAAGTCCTTTAAAGCAATTTCGACAAGGCAGGAACAGGTTCAACATAGGCAACTTGGAATAAAATGGACAGTACATTGTGCAAGAACAAGTACATAATACAACCTATAGGTTATCAAAGAAATCATAACAAAATAAAATAAAATACTCTCTGCAAATATATTCAAAAGAACAGAAACATTTGGCCCACTAGCCAGCCTACCTACAGATGTGTTGATACTGCTTATAAGGTCTTGTACGAGTACAAAAAATATGTACAAATGTTAGAGAAAGGCACATATAGTCCCAAAAATTCAAAATGAAAGATTTTGGTCATAAAAACCAAAGTCTCATTACACGTACACAGCCAACAGTCAAAAACGCTGCCACATGGGCAGTCATCTTGAAAATTTTGCACATATGTCATTCGTGATATCCTTACATGGAATCAAAACAAAGTTTTGGAGGGAAATTCAAATTTGAAAGGCTAGTGTGTGTGTGTATGTGTGTGTGAGACAGTTTAGGAAAGCTTAAGCCTATTACAGACTGCTGTCATATTACCTAACGCGTTACCACGCGTTACCCACGCGTTACCTACGCGTTACCTACGCGTTACTCCTTATGGAATGCCACAGATCTACTGTTTTATATGAAATACAACGCGTTACCACGCGTTACTGCATTTAACAAAGTTAAAAAGTAACTATATATATTTTTATAAAATTTTGCAGTAACGCGTGGTAACGCGTTCAATTCTGGTAAAAGTCTATAGACCTTGAGGAGTAACGCGTGGGTAACGCATGGTAACGCGTTAAAAACACTATGATGAGCAACATATTAGGTCCTTAAAACAATAAAAAGTAACTCTCACACTTCCCCTAGTTCTTATTAGCACTCTACACTATCTGGCACAAAACCCTTTTCGAAAAATATTGAAATTTGGCTAAGTCTTGCCTTTTTTCAAGACAATCCCTCACAAAAATTATTGAGACTGCAATTAATAAGATGTGCCTTGGTTTGTATGATAGCTTCCCCCTCCCCCTACCTCAATGTTGAATGTGAAACTAGCAGAACGTGTGTAGCGAAGCCAAACCTGCACTTCAGAGACGTCAACTTTGAATTTAGGGGGGAGGGGAGGCAGTCTTTTTGTGAGGGATTGTAGACAATTCAAAGATATTTACATTCTTCGAGTGTGGGTTTCACACGGAAAGTGTATTGACGTTGTTGAGAAGAAATTCCTCTTCGGGCTGGCAGGTGAAACTATACAAAGACATCCTAAAATCAGAAACAGGCTCCCATTTGATGATAGACTCAAGATCTGGTGTTTCATATTTAGCGCAAACTAGGTCAAACACTATTTACTGAAGTCCGCTATTATCATCACATGACATTTCACGACAAATAGCTAATATTCCAAATCCTTAATGCATTAGAAAGAGCATTTTTAAGAAAAGTGCTTTATTAAACACTTTTTGTACTCCCTACTTATTTCACAAATTTAAAACAAATTTCATGTATGTATTTGATTTATATCCCTTAACAGAATGCTAATGTTTCAATCCATGACAAAAAATGCAGCTTGAGACAATTTGTTGGCTAACAATATATTAAAAGGAAAAAAAAGCAGGATATCTTTCTCCAAAATTTGGTGTTTGTGGCAAGTCTTTTAAGAAAATAGATTTTCCTAAGGGATAATAATAATAATAATAATAGTACGATATAATTCTTTTTTTCTAACCCAGTAATTTCTCAGGCAAGTTTTAGTGGAAATTTGCAAAGAATGTTAGAAACCGCGGAAACATAGCCAGTGAAAAGCCTCTGATCATGTTCAAAACACAAAAGTGCGTAATATTAAGCACTTTTCTACTGTTAAGGATTATAAAATTCTGGGAAATTGGCTTTGTATATGATACATAAAAAAAGAGTTGAATAATAAATCCTGAGTAGTTAATATCAGAGGCTCGAGCCTCCTATAAGCCTAATTAACAAGTCGATACAGGAAACAGGTTTGCAATCAAAAAGTTTGCGAAAACTCACCGTCACTTTTCATCAACGCCAATTTCAATATGTCGTTCAAACTTATTTTCAAAATTAAGATTAGATTGTTGATATACTGTATTAGAAAGCATTCTTGACCTAACATTTTACATTTATTGTGTTTGAAAATACAAAACATTGGGAAAAGTGCATTAAGATAATTATAGAAATAGATAAATTTTAAACAAAACAGTTTCAAGATTTGACTACACGCATTAACTGTTAGCAACAGTCTGGTAAGCTATAAATGCTGTGTTGTTAGGTAAGGTTAAATTATTAAAAGCGCTTTTTATCTCAGCCAACGGTTTTGTTTTTTATGTGTTATGTTCATCAATCCGATTTTAACATAGTTGCGTGTTGTTATTTATGTGAAAATAAGTAATAGCCAGAAAGCGAAATTTTTAACATACAGTTGGCTGCAGCCAATATTTCGGAAGGCTTCCTCCCGTCAATGTAACTTATTTTCGTAGTAATTGAGGCAAGATACGCATGCGCCTGATAGCGCATGCTTGAATAGAACTTTCCCACCCATTTTTACTCACAAGTCAATTCTATTTGTACGGGTTAGACGACCCGCCCACCCTCCCCTGTTAGTTGAGGAAATTACTCAAAAGTGATATTAAGACTGGCTGAGTGACATAGAATCTTATACCTATCTATACGGTTTCTTCCGGAAAAATATACAAATCCCCTTTGGCTCGGGATAACCGGAAATGTTTATCCTGGAATACCGAAGATGACTCCACTCACTAAATTTTATTTCTCGAATAGCGTCCTAAGTCTTGAAGAGATTACGTAGACAATAAGGCTCTTATTTGCGGTTTGAACACAGTGAATAAGAAAATAAGTATAATTAGCTTTGACTTGTGTACAAACCGTTAATCGTCTAAAGTGTACTGATAGAATGGCATGTGTTCTGCGAAGAACGCAACAAAAGTCTCCGAAACCTGTGATGCTATTACACCAGGTTAAATATTTCTTTTAATTAATTTAAAAACTTTTACACAAACAAGTCTCGCAAAATCGCTGGGGTGACTGGGGTAACGATGGGTTGCAGCCTGTATTTTTGCTTTACTTATCCCGTCCAAAAATTTTCTACCGAAAAATGGGAGGTTAATAAATGTCGACATTTAGATCTCAATAAAAAACCTTTCCAGGCAGGATGTTCTGCGGCGGATTTGGAATGTAAGTAAAAAAAAACTAATTTCCCAGAATTTTTATTATATAAATTATGTTATGTACATCCCAAGGATATGCTATGTGCATCATGGAAACCTCCGTCCCTACCTAAATTTCAAAATGTCTTTTGTTTAGAAACTGTGAAGATCGAAGTTTCTTTCTGTCTAATTAAATTTTGAGAAAAAAACGTTCACGTTATTAATATTAAACTATTTCAACAAGCGTGCAGGTGAAGAAAAAGTGAGGTCAAATTTGTAAACATTGCATGAACACAAACATCTACTAGAATTAAAATAGAAATATATTTAGTATATTTATATTATATTAGGCATATGTGTTTTGTCTTTGTTATAAATTATAAATAATTGACGTTCTATATTAACAAAAAAAAGATCTGTCTTTAAACAACTACGCAACTACAGGTCAATTCTCAGATAAAATGTTAAAAAAAATTCACATCGATAACATTATTTTTAACGAAATAAACTAGGACCTAAAAGATTATTACAAAATAATAAAGTCGTAAAAAAAGGAACGAGTTTTTATACCTTTAACAAGGTAATTCTTCTCGCAACAAGCCACATCTGTGAAAATTCCCGTACCGCTACACTAGACTGACACCGCTCGGTACATTCACTGGTCTCATATAAAAAATCCGGTGACATGAACCCACTCTAAAGTTCAACTGACTAAAGTCGCAGAACAAAATTGGTCTTATAAAAACGGAACATTCGAAAACCTTCGTTTGAGAGGCAGGATTTAAAATAAACGAACATTGTCACCTGTCCACTCGTTTTGTTGCACCAGATATTTGAGAGATCAATTAACCGATAGCAATTAGATTTGTTCTGTAATGACGCATACATTAACACATTGGTCCGACTACAAGTTCTCTGCGATTTATAACACTCTCAAAAAATTGTGCATATCAATATTGATACTTTAATGAGCAAAAAAATTTTTTTACTTGTGTCTAGCATTCTGGCTGCTGAATTATTTAAAACGGAGATCTCAGATCGATATGTTTTTGTTTATTCAAGCAGTAGCTACCAACAAAAAAGGTGAGGAATTCATCAGCAAACATCTCCATTATTATTAAATCCGATAACAAAAAAATTGCGTCAATTAATACGACAAATGACTTGTTCTTTTCTCTCACACAACCTTAGGACGGTGAAATAATTTTTTTTGGATTTTAAAGTTATGCATCAGATGTGTGTTTGCGTGAAGTATTTTCACTACCACTTCGCTCGCTCACCAAGATGTTGGTCTTGTCTTTGGCATGCTCTTGCATCTTTGCGCGAAAGGCAACAGATGTGTTCTTCTCTGGTCTAAACCATACCGTATACAGAGGAAACACACAAGCTGACATCAAAACGTATAACAAATTTGCAAGTGATTTAAACTTAGTGTCGTTAAAAAAGGATGGTAATCTCCACGCTCTCAATCCCTGAATAACAACTATTAACATGATAATGACTGCAGGTTTAAATGTCCTCCAGTGTTGCAGTACACCTTTCTAATCATACTTTTTTTATTGATAGAATTTACAACTTTAGCTGGTGTTTGAGACAGTGTCAATGTTGCTGTAATCGTTTGAGCTGACAGAAACAACAGGAGGTAGAACAAATCAGTTACTGTGGAAACTTGTTTTTCTCGCTGAGAAACTCTTAGTTTACACCGGAATATAAACAAAAGTTTCTGTGTTTTGAGGAATATTACCGAACATATGATGGTTAGAAACAAGCCTACAACCACATGCCTGATTTGACACAGAATCAAAATTGGTTCTCCGACAAATAATACAGGCGTAACTAGAAACAGCATTAAATGACAGCAGTGCTGGAAGGTGGAGTGAAGAATGTTAGCAGATTTTATGACTGGTGTTGCGCGAAATCTATAAAACGTCATAATTACAATTACATCCGATATAATTCCCAAGGTGGATGAAGCAACTATAATCATTCCCATTGTACTATTATGAAAAAGATAATTATTTAGATATGGGTCGTAACATTGTATTCGCTCTGTATTTGACACTAACAGCCCTTTGCATTTTTTACAATCACCTGTTCCGTTTTTTAGGTTTCACACTTTGTTGTATCAGATATTATAGTAACAATTTGTCTGTACCCCGCTGGACAATTTTTTTTCTCACATTTAGTTTTCGGTGGCAGTGTACTTTCGCCTCTCCAATAAATATTTAAGGTATCAGGCGATATTTTTACGCTATTCAAATAAAGATTTTATTTTATTTTATATGATTCCTTTTTGCTTTTATTTGTGTAAAAATAATTTAAGCTCACATTGTTGTTAAGCGATTCCATCAATCTAAGAACCTCCGACCGACCATGGTAAGTTAAAGACCATGTTACAGTTTTAACAACTTTTAAGGTCATTTCTGCATTTGACACGTTATATTGTGTTTTTATTCCCGTATGTAGAATTACGGTGCCTTCGAATACACCTCTTTCCTGCATGTTTTCTGGAAAAAAGAACAAATTTGTAATCCAGTTGCGTCCTGAGACCTTTAATTGACGTGTTATATTACCAATATTTAGTGCAATTGAGCGATTTGGTATAAATATGTGGCACACAATGATTTTTTGTTCTTCGTTTTTCTTTATTGTTTGGATTACCTGTTTCAGTCGTTTCATATCATTAACATAGACATTATAACGTTGAACGCACAGTTCCAAATTCAGTAATAATTTTTCCAAATGTTTTTATGGGATGTGTGAGCGTTGTTTTCTACTAAAGCAATGAATACAATATTATTGAGACCATGTGTTTTTATAATGGACCTAACTTGATCACTGAATGTTGGGAAAATTATCGCCAAGTTAGGGTATCGGCTATGGCTTATTCTTCCTTTCTCTGTAATGTGTGTTTGCACAAGGATGTCAAATGGCATAACCATGTCTGAGATTTGGTGGGTTATGGCGGATGTTAAATGTGACCAAATTACAAGAATGTTTGATTTCCTACTTTTGCTAACAAACCTTTTGTCCAACAAAAGCGTTAACACAACTCTCTGTGTTAGTTCCAAATCATCACAAACAAAATATTCCAAAAGTCGTAAATATTTAGTCCGTACCCTGCTGTTCCAAACGCGATTGTATAAATATCCATCGTATTTATACGGATATAAGGAAATGATATAATCCTTGCCACCACGAGTAGGTTCCTTGGGCTCAGAACTACATTGATTAACTGCATTGCAGTCAAAGAAAGATATAATTGACAATGTAAACCACAATAGACGTAACATCTTCTGACTTAAAATTTTCCAATTGGAACCAATCAATAACTTTTTGCAAGCTTAAAACATTCCAATTCATCCGCAAAAGTTGTTTTAAAATATTTAGCAGCTGCAGTTTTACTTCCGTATAGTCCTTATAGAACCATGGGGGAATAATTTTTTTTCAAAAAAAACATTAATTAATAGTAGAAACAATATGCATTCATTGTTTGATTTGAAATTGAACATGTCTATGAATTTTATAACAAAAACCTAACAAAAAGATATTAAATTCAATAAAAACAGCGGATTCATAAGAAATCACGAGAACAATTAATTACAGTACACAAATACTTTTTTATTATTGCCAAGCAGAAGGTGGACTGTGTGGGGGGTACACATAAAAAGCGAGTTTAATCTTGCCACCATTGAGCAATAAAACATTTGGGATTAAAAACAAGTTCAGAAATTGTCAAATGTGCAAATTAAATATTGATATTTGCTAAAAATGAGAGCGATAATTGAATTGAAAGTATTTTGCCTTTTTTTCTATCCATGGCCACTTGTAACAGCCCTCTCGAAGCATAGCTACAGTTGCGAGTGGGAGCAATCTCCACTCAAGTAAAAAATTGGGCTGTCATTCCCTGTTACTTACTGAGCTCAAATTGGTTTTTCGGAAGATTACACAACAGTGTATTATATTACGGATATTTGGCAAGCAATGTGGCCGAATAGCAGAAAATAAAATGAAATGTTTTGCACTAAAACGGATTTCATCTGCAGACGTTAATTTTTTTTCTGCTGAAATTAAACGCATTAGGATTATAAGTAGCGAGACGCACGCAATGCGGTATAAAAAGGACGCGCGACCCGTGGATTTTTCCACGGGCTACCGACTAGTATGGTTAAATTGTCAATAAAAAATTGCGCACGAATTTTGTAAGTACGATAATTAAAAAAAAAAAAATTGATACAAGACTGAAACATCTTGGAAAATATAATAATCTAAATTTCTAATTAAACCTGTTTAAATAAAATAATGTAGAAAACATGTAAAAATCAAACCCGAAGGAAACAAGAAGCCGACAGCTTAGAAAGTAAACAGTATTCAAAGCGAACCTCAGGATCATGTGAAGCCACCAGAAAGTCTTTGGCACCTAAACTCACGCGTGGTATCTGGTCTCCAGAAAATGGAATCTTCATGTTTTACATTATGTTGTCTTCTGTAAATGATATTTGAACTTGTGTCCGACTAACTAAAGGAGATTCTTCAGGGAGTGGTGGATTTTCCCAATGGGATAAATTTTGGAAAAACACAGCTATCCTATCTACAACTGTTCTCAAAAATTAAGTGAGACAACTCAATATTTGGTAAGAAATGACAACAAATCACATGAAAACACCCCTTTCTCCTCAACTTAATGTTGAAGGTCTGTGTGAGCACGTGGGCAGTTGCAGTGGGGCAAGGCAAGGGGCCTAGCTAGCAAAAAAAGTCACAACAACACTGAAAAAGGGGGGGAGGGACATTTTGTCTCACTAGTTTTGTGGAGGCTTGTAGCTCTGCACTACAGTCATCGTAAGTTCTTAGTATTTTTACACAATCATCATATTTGTTGATATTGAATTGATATTGTTTTCCATATGCATCAATTTTTACATAAATTTATTAAGTTCCCTTCGTTTTTGACCGAAAACCAACATGTAACGAACATCTGGCAATAAAGTAGGATATAAAGTCAACGACTCGACTAATATATGAAACGTTCATTTGAAACAGTTCTTATCTTACATATAAAAAAGCAAGACCTAAAAGTTTATCAAGCAAAAATTGTCCAATTATCTTTTGAAACAATAAGAATAGCATAAATAAAAAACGCGAAATCAAGGAAAATATCTTTTTCCACTGGCCCCTTTCAAAATTTCGCGAGAATTAACTTTCGTGAAATGATGATTTTAAAGCTTATTCTCGTAAGCTGAGTTGCACGGGGTCTAAAATCGCGAAATCGCGAAAGTTTAGTATTTTTAAGTTACTCAATCACACACGACAAGCAGTGTAAAAGCAACATATAGAAGAAGCTGATACTTTGCCCATCTTGCAAGTGATGAAAGTTGCCAAATTTATTCTATTCAGAGAATGTTCCCCAAGTAACAATGTTTTCTTCTTGCTATCCATTACCACCCGTCGTTGGCACAGATAAATATTTTATCGCAATATATTATGGTTTTTTCGAATCAGAAAATATTTCCAAATAATTTCGCCGCCATATTTGAAGATTCCACCTAGGGATACAGAATCTACCCAATCCACTATATTACGGTTGGGGAGCTCAAGATGAATCGTGTCAGCTATTATGACGAACAACTTGTCATTATCGAGATGAGTTTTGTTAAAGTGTTGTTCCAATCGCTGTGGTTGTAGAAACAAAACAAACTGTATGGAAATGTTCAAATGTTTGCCAGAACGACAAAAGGGTTGATATGAGAAAAGTAGATATCAATTTGTCTCTCATTTTATTTAATTATTATTATTAGTTACAACATGATTTCTAACAACATGTGTTTAGAGTGTTGAGGTTTAATCCTCTTTTGTGACAAAGATACGGGGGTTTGAAACATTTGAAATTCACCGGTAATTTCAATTTTACTTTATAAATTTGTTAGATTTAATATTGTAGTTGCAATATTATGTGGACAATTTGCTTAAAAATACTGAACTATGAAAAAAATTCAAGAAATGTTTCTCGTGCTACTTTAGAATTTCCACTCAGCTCGATTAAAGATATATTTTTTCTTAACCGTATTCTGTCCGGGGTATTTTGAACATATTATGATTTTAGAGCTTCTAAGAAAAGTGTTGAAATGTGAAAATTTAAGGACTGTAACTAGCCAGCTGGTTAGTACTACTGGCTTCAGAAGTGAAAATATGCTTTGAATTTTATTCAAAATGACGTCCAAGCGTACTGGCTGTTAACGGCTAAACAAAACCTATGTAAAAATTTTAATCTTAGCTAAAGGAACTACAACCCAAGAGCTGTCTTAAGTTAGCTAATGATTACCTGAAATTTTCTGCATCAACCCCTTACACATTATCTATCTATTTTGTATCTAACTAAAGTAGCACATGTTTTTGTGGTAGCTAAAAAAGCTCTCACCTAATAAGCCTCGGATCAACTATACTATAAACAAAAAAATTCCCTCCTATCCTTGTTTACCTAAAGCCATGAACGGGAAGAAAAATGAAAGAGCCAACTGGTTTCGCCGAGATGGTTAGATGCTATATAAAACTGCCGTAAATTTTGCTAAATTCGGCAAAAAACACTCCTCAGTCTGCGAGAGGTGCTTTCGCCAAGTTAACCAAATCTTACTAGATAAGGCAACTAGGTTTATGACTGAATATTAAATCGGACGAAATGTTAAATTGGTATCGTGAGACTCGTCAAAATCTTCAGACTCGGCAACGCACTCAGAAGACCACAAAAAACTTAAATAGCGAAGTGCAAATGGAACAAATTGTGAAGATTTAAGACATCACATCTAGCGTCCAAATTTCTGGTTCAAACTTGAAGTGTTTGAGAGTGGATAGTGTATGTCATAATTTTTACGTTTGATAGAACTTAAGTCGCCTTAAATTGGATCCATTTTATACAAACTAACACTGTGTTTTTAGGATGTGTTATAGATTTATAAATAAATATAGCTAGAAAAGAGCATTTGTTCTAGTAAGCTATATAACACTTATTGTAAACTCTTTCCTTCAATGCAATGTTTTAACCCTATTCACTCCGGGGGTTTTCGTTTTCGGTATTCTATCCTCCTCCCCTCTTTAATAATTTTTTATAGGCTGGTCCAAATTGTATCAAACTTGGCACGCTTATAGTACAAAAGGAAGACCGAATTATCACATTCTGTTGATAGCCAAATAGAATGGATTTATTATTGACGCGCTTTTGTACATATAGAGCATTTTCAAGAAGTTTGTGTCACGTTACAAATATTTTCAGAAATCTGACATATTTGATCAAATAGAAAGAAATAGTTTGTTGACCCCTGTAAAATATTTTATCAGTAGCCAAATTAAATCCACTGCAACTTCTTATAGCAAATGTTTAGTTAAAAAGGAATGTCGTATAGATGTATTTACAAAAACATGGTCGTAAATGTTTCTTAAATGATCATTTAGTCCATTATAATTATTATTATTATTATTGAAATTATACACCCAGGATAGCCTCTTCAGTTCCTGTTCGTACTGCTATCAACGAGGGTCCTGCGAAAGGGGTCCTAGTGCATTTAAAGTTCCCATTTGACCTACGAAAGTCGTGCAAGCACAGCAATCGCCTAACCGCCTAAGATACCAATCCTATTCTCATGCTGAGGTCTAAGCAGAAAGGATGGATTCACACTTTTATAGTCTCTGTCATGACTCGGCCGGGGTTTGAACCCAAGACCTTCCGCACTGGAAGCGAACGATCTACTATAAGGCTAACAGTCGGTAATGTTGCGTATAGGGCTTTTACTGGTATTTTATACCCTGACTTAACAAGGATTATGTGAATTATGTTTGATAGATACAAACGTGTACTATAACGTAGCCTTTTTATTTGTCGTACAGTTTCATTAAAACAACTATGATAAAAAAAAAGCCAATATTTACATTTTTCTTAATCTAGACGACTTCTTTAACAGATTTAAAATTATTACAGTTAACATGTTATGAAATAGCTTAAAAATTGTTATAAAAAAAATTAAGCAACAAATTTGAAAACTAACAGGAAAAAAATCATAAAAACGCAACTATTAGGCGACATTGCTTGTTGAAAAAACAAATAAATCTGCTTCTGTAAAAGGAAGAAAGGTGTGGAACAATTTAGAACAGTTGATTTTAGTAAGTCGATTCATATATGTCGTAACATACAAAAAAAAACTATTCCAATTATTTCTAATATTTGCAGGCATAATAGTCATAGTTTGAACAAACTGAGTCATTCCATTTACCACCATTTAACATACTTGTGCAATCTTCACCTATTCCAGCATTATTAGGTTCTCCAATGTTCCAGTTTGTATAACTCACTTGCGAGCCATCGCTCCATTGAAACTGACTTTCAGTGTTTTGATCGTGAAACCCAATATACAAAGAGCTGTAACTTCTAATAAAAATAAGAAGTTTTTAGATTATTTTGTTATTATGTTATTTGCTAGTGTAAACGACTTATATTAATTCATCTTTCAATATTGTAATTCATCCCCAAAATCGTCAGAACATCGTCAAGGAACTGATCGGGACATTGTCAAAATATATAGAAACTAGATGTGAGCCCTGTCGCAAACATATAAAATGTCATTAGCAATGTTTGCTGTTTTATATATAGTTGTTTATTCAAAATTCACAGCTCATGTTAGTCTCGAATGTACTTCATGTGCGACTAATTTGTTTGGTCATTTTTTGTTTATCTATTTCCTTTGCTCAATAGTTCAGTCTTGTATGTCTCCTTTGCCTTTTCATGTATTCCCACTTGTATCATTATGTTGCGATTATTATGTTAAGCTACGTGTGTTATTTAATTTTTTGTAAAATTGCTAATGTCATGCGGGACTTCAGTTAACACTATTTTCTTTTGTAAGTTCTAAAAAAAATTTAACTTTTTAATCTAATATCAATCAAGTCTTACATATATCAGTTTTTCAACATCAAAGCTTCAATTTTTATTTTCAACAAGTTTATTTAGTTTTATACTTAAGCAATCTGGTAAGAATATTATTTTGTTTTTTTCTTTTCACAATTTTGTCAAATTTTAATAAAATTAACATGTAAACATATATATATTTTTAGTTTAAATAATTTAACCCAACGGTTAATAGCTATAACTGAAAATCAATTTGTTGTGAAAAACACTGAACGTGAATTGTCGATAAACCTACAATGTTAGTCTCTTATTTAAGTTAACCGTTAAACTAACTTTTGCACAGATAGTTTTTCCGAAAACAAAACAATCGAAACAACCATTTGAAATAAACTTTTGAAAAAAGCACATTCGAAAATAGACATAAGCATGTTCGATTGCACAAATATTCGAAAAATAAAGCTTGCTGCTCGCTAATGTTGATTTGTACTGTCACTAAAAGTAAAAAATTAATAAACACGGTTGGAGGAGTTATTCGGGACTATAGAGTACGGTTGAAAAGTGGAAATTTAGTGACTTTTCACGATTTTTAGCTACAGTCAGGACAGTCAAAAAAGTTTGGTATCACTTCTTGTCTCATTCCACTCTGTATCATTATTTAACAGGTAATCAGAGAAACATGGGACAGTTGTTTTCTTTTAATTGCGAAAATTTAGTAAAAATTAGTAAAACAAAGATGTCAAAACCTGGTTACTTGCTAGTGAAGTAAGGCCCCTCAGTTAAGCCATGGTTTTACATGGTTTGTGGTTTACGAACTAAGTAACTTTTTAGTTTTGAAGGGTTAAATAGTGTTAATATGGCATCTTAAAAAGTCATATTCCCAATAAATTTATGTTCAGTTAATGTTAGCTTGACGTGGAAACTTGACTAACATGAATTTCAAATTGGGCATATTTTAGAATTATTCTCAATCATCAAGACTCGATTTCTGAGATTTAAGAATAATTTCGAGGATAATTATCAGACACTAAATTTTATTTTTTTGTGTAATTTCACTAATTCGCATTTTCTTAACAGATTTTATTAGTCAAAGTATTGTCATTAATAACAATTACTGAATTTTTAAGAATTTAAGAATTATAAAGGCACGTACTCACTCACCGTTATGGAAAAAAAATTTTCTATCCTGAAAATCTCAATATTTACTATAAAGTTACTAGAAATGGAAATATTGATCGCTCATTCCTGACCAAGAAGCGGACCGTCGCAAAATATTCGTTTTCGGTCGTAGGTAAACAGACGGCCTTGCCTTTTATGAGAACTAAATTGCTAACTGTTTAAACAAAGGAGTACAATCAAAACGTAAGGCAAAAATGAGGCGAAGCTGTCTTCAAAAACAATATCAAGAGGTAGCTGGGTGTTGCAAAGAAGCCTGATTTGAGTAAGTTGAAACCTTTAATCCATAGAGAATACCTTTGATCATTTTATCAAAGTCGGAACTTTGTTGATATATTTATAAAAAGCATTCCAATATGCAGCTACACATGTTCTCCCTCATTGATTACATTTTGGGTGATGACATATATGCAACAAGCACGTGGTCGGTTTTACCGGGCGTTTATGATCGTGTGAATCGTGCACTGAATTGCAATGGCAGCTCTGTAGGCGGAGAGAAATATGGGTTTGCTATTTCAGTAAAACATTCGAACATGTTCTGATCTTCAGTTTTCAATAAAATGTTCAGGATAATGTTTTCTCGTCTATATCTTTCAGTTTTTACAATAACATAGGGACCTCAAAAAAAAATCCCAACAAGGTGATTACGCGCCTTTAAAATGTTAAATAGTTTAGGCAACAGAGGCTGAAACCGAAAGTACGGTTTCTGTAAAAAAGTGTGTCTACCATAAGACTACAAATATTACAGTTCAAGAGTTTAAGCGGACTGAACTACATATGATTTGATCTACATCAATACAGAAATAAATTCATCTCTTACTTTTTCGACAATTCATTTTTAATGTAGTCATTCTCAGAGCGTGAAAGTATACTGACAAGGTGACCATTTCTTCTTTGGCAATCCCTTTCAGCATCATGCCATGACTTTCGCGATGTAGAGAAGTAATACCGTGGATTTGTTTTGATCTCCAACGCATCTAGCAGAATATTACGATAAACTATTTGTGTCAAAAGTATCAACAAAGCAAAAAAAAATTATGATGTGTAAAAATGTAGGCCAATTAAAATAAAACATAAGGTTGTAAACAATAAAATGAAATCGACAATCAGTTATCTTGTAAAAAATACCCAATTGTATAACATTGGAAAATCGCAGGCTTTTCTTGTGATAAAAACAAAACAAATCATAAAGTAAAATAAAACTGGTCAATCACAACACCGTCTATTTCAAATTTGAAATAGACCGGTTTAAGATTTGAAATTGACAAGTTACGGATTTAGTGTAACAGATTTTAGTCACATAATTATACACGGAATTGTTTGTCGAGTGAGAATTTTTTTCATGACTAAAATTTCCTCTACGAATATACTGATGTGTTCTGAAACATTGTAACACAACATAGAGAGACAAAATCAACATATCCTTTGCTTATTGTTTTACATCAAAACGAGTTGGGAATTAAAAATTTTTAAGTTATGTAAATCTACATTTTAAACATAAGTAATACCTTCCCACTGTTCAAACCTGACGTACACATATAAAGTGTATATATATATACATAAAATATATCTTTACTAAAATGCGATCCATAACAGTGCGTGCGACCCCCAACTGTATTTATTGGTGTTAATTGCTAAGCAATCAATCCCAGATAAACAATAGCCTCTTTGATAAAAATTTAACAGAGGAAAACAAAGTGCACAAATCTGTTAAACAAAAGATTGATAAAGATCTATTTTTTAACGGAACTGGTGTAATCTAGCTATATTTATTTTGGGTGTGACCAGTAAACCTACCTATTCTTGCCACTTGCGTATTCACTTTCGATGAAAGTTGATTTAACTAATAAAAATATATACAATACATTATTTAAAAAGATAAATCTATACATAACAAATAGAAAACTACTAGAATTATGTTCAAAATATTATTTGGAAAACTGATCGAATGTCGTATTATAAGCAATCATTTGCGCTGTTTCAACATTAGAAACGCTAAATTTGCTTCGTTTAGTCTATGTTTGCAACCGGGCTTGGTCTATGTTTGCAACCGGGCTTGGTCTATGTTTACAACCGGACTTGGTCTATGTTTACAACCGGACTTAGAATCTTAGGTTATTTGGTTAGTTTATTTTCCGATTTCCCGGAATTTCGCGGCCCGCTGTGATTGTTTTCAAGTTCGGACATCGCAAAAACTGTGCATAGCACATTCTTAAGTTACTCAACTGGTCTGCATTTCTGCCAAAATAAAAGTTTTGCAGTCTAGTGGCTGCAAAAAATTCGTCAGGCAATTTCTAAAAATAACTAAAAACTGTCATGAACCAGGCTGCAGTGGGAGGAAAAGACGGTAATAGATATTCAAAAGTTTACCTTTGATTTCTCTGCAGTAAGATCTGTCGAGATTTGTTCTAGAAAATTAAAGTAAAAAATAACTAATTGAGAAATGAATAAAGGCATTATAGAATTTAGCCAACAAGCGGTTACTCTGAAATATCTTAAAATAAAGCCAGGCCAATATCAAACGTGATGTAGAGTTTCCATGGAAACCATTTTTTCGAGTTGAGTTAAAGTGAGCATTAGTTTTTTTTTTAAATATGCTTTGGAACTTTTTGATAAAAATTATTTGTTTGTCGTATTGTTAAATTCCGATCAATTACTTAAAGCTGATTAATTTTTGCCAATTTCGTCCATTTCGTCCTGTCGTGAAAATTTTCGGAAAATTCAATTACTAGAAATGACTTTATTACTTAAAATTAACTTAGGGAAACTGTTGGAAAAACCAAAACATATTTTCGTTTTTTCTTCTCTACTTTTTTTCAGTTCTTTTTTTCAGTTCTTTTTTTTAGTTCTTTTTTTTTTTTTTTTTGCAGTTGCGAAAAATAATGGCTAGCCTCTGTGATACCAGCAAGTTCTGGCTACCTTATCTCAAATTCGCAAATGTAATTCCTCGCAAGAAACATTACAATTATTTATTTGCGAAAAAAGTTTTATCGCGAAATGAATTTTTATAGACATCGAGAAAATTTCTCAACTTCAAACATATTACCACTTGTCTGTTCAGTCAATGAATTGCATAATATAGATATAGATATTATTTTCATGACATAACAGTATCTATATTATCCAAAATTTATCCAAATCTCATCCCGAATGTAATGACGTGATTACTGAAAATGCTGACAGTTTCTTTTAAGAAAATTGTCAATTTAAGGTTGGACAACATTTGTGGTAATTTTCATGCCCAATAAACAACAACTGCGCAAATTTCAGAGAGGGCGAATGCAATCACTCTCTAATAGCCCAGAAGGAACAGAGCTAATCCAACAATTACTTTCCTGTTAACAAAAACATAGTTTTTGAATTCTTTGAATTCTAATGAATTCTTTTAATTAACAACATTAGAAGTGGTTATGATATATTTTGGCGCTCAATAATTTCTTCACAATTAAAGAAGATAAACTTATTCTTTTGGACGCATTGTCATAGGATAATTACAGCATTTCTTACTTGTTTGTTAAGGTAACAAATGACTTACGAGTATTTCTGGTTAATGTGGTCTGTTTTGTTTGTATTGCATTTATCTAAGAATGAAAAAAGCACATCTTTATCAACCACTAACAATAGAAAAAAGACAGAAAATATTTATCTCTCTAAAATACGTTTGCATGCTCTGTTATCAATTTTAAATTTTACCTTCGACTTTTCGGAGTTCAGACCAGTAGCAAGTTGGGTTAACTAATAAAAATATTTAAATCGATGTATTAAGAACGTAAATCTTGACCTGATGAAAAAGTAATGGCAACAAAAAGAAGCAAGAGAAATTTTACCTTTGACTTCTCTGCGTTGAGATCTGTAGAAATTTGTTCTATAAATTAAACGCAGAACTAATTAAATATGAAACACAAAAATGCGCTGTGTGTAATCGCTAAGTACGTCGTACAATATATATCGTGAAGTTCAACATGCAACCTTGCAGTTCCTGGTACCAAACATTGCGCTACCAAGCTTGTAACACTTGGAACACTGTCTTAGAAAGTTATCCTCATATATGCCTCTTTAAGGTAAAATGATAAAAATGAAACTGTGGGCATGGAGGATATAATCCCCTCTACCACCCCTAACCCGGCATTAAGAAGTGCCCAAACAGCGCAAAAGGAATCTCGAGAATTGTTTTTCTATTAACAAAAACATAATCCAAAATTAATTCTTTTGAGTAACTAACATCAAACGTCTGAGCAACAAAATCAAATGTTGTAAGTTTTGATAGATTTTGGGGCTCATTAATTTCTTAACAAATAAAAAATTGTTCTTAATTGCTTTTTATATCCCAAGGTTGAATTTTTACACCTCCTACATTTCTGTTCATAAACTTACGAGTAGTTCTGATCAATTCTGTCTGTTTTGTTTGTATTGCATTTATCTAAGAATGAAAAAAGCACATCTTTATCAACCACCAACAGCAACTAATTAAACTAATAAAAATATTTAAAAAGATGTCTCAAATTTTACCTTTGACTTCTCTGCGTTGAGATCTGTTGAAATTTGTTCTATAAATTAAACGCAAAGCTAATTGATAAAGAAACGCAATAATGCGCTGTTTAGAATAGCTAAACACGTCGTGCAATACATATAGGGAGGTTCAACCTGCAACCTTGCAGTTCCAGCTACTAAACAGCGCTACCATGCTTGGCACATTTGTCTTAGAAAAATATCCTTCTATGTTTCTTTGAGGTAAAATGATAAAAATTATTAAAACTGAGGGAATTTTACATAGGGAGGATGTAACTTGCAGCGGTTGTTAGGGTCGAATATAACCTACATTAAAGCTAACTTCTCTACTGTTGGGCAACTTGGCATGAATGTCTATCACATGGAAATTGAAAATCATGCCAAAAGGGAAATTAAATTTAAAGAAAATTATTGCGCATGAATGTGAGTAAAAATTAACTGAAATGGGTGTCAGTTGGTGTTTGTTGCAAGGAACAAAAAGTATTTGAGCTCTGTCTAACATTCAAACCTCTAATATCGAACTTTAATTAAGAAAATTAAAAACGTATCAAAAATGCGACAGACGAGGGAGCTTATAAAAACTTATAAAAAGTAAGCATCCTTCACATAGGACAAGAAATAAAATCACTTTGCTTAATTTAAAATTCTCTGCAAAACCAGGACAAATTTAATAAACACGAAGAATGAGAAAGAGAAAAAACAAAGAACTTACGAGTGTTTCTGGTCAAGGTAGCCTGCTTTACCTTTATTGTATTTATCTATGAACAAAAAAAAACACATCTTTTTTATAAGTCAAAGAGGCTTTAACTTTTAAGTTCTTATCCATTGTTTACCGACTGGTAGCCTTGTGATAGAGCGTTCGCCACCAGTGCGGGAGGTCTTGGGTTCAAATTAAGACTATGAAAGTGTGAATCTATCCATTCTGCTTAGCGCTCAGTATGAGAATAGGATTGATATCTTAGGCGGTTGTCTAGTTAAGCGCTTGCTGCTTGCTTGGTTGCACGACTTTCGTAGCTTAAATGGGAGCTTTAAATGCACTAGGACCCTCTTTGCAGGACCCTCGTTGATAGCAGTACTAGGAACTGAAGAGGCTATCCTGGATAAATAATTTCAAAAATAATAATAGGCTTGTTATGTTTAATGTATTGCTTAACTTTAAATAAGCCTCGAAAGTTTAAATTGGTAAGGTGCTTCTAAGAGATTATTATTTTCATTATTCCTAAAAAAAATTCTTAAAATAGATTTTCCTTTGTTTTTCGAATATTCTTTAAAATGGATTCCAAAAATATGTGTAACTCTTGTGTTTCCCATAGCAGTCGAAACATATGTAAGTAAAATGCTGCATAGCAAATTCTAAAATTATACACACAAAAAATGAATGTCTAGAAAAGAAAAACAATCAAATAAATAACTTACATGTGAATCAATGCTGACGATTTTAATGCCTAAAAAGAAGAAGAACAAAATAACAAGACCAAAATAGAATACGAAGAAAAAACATGAGTGAATGATGTTCCTCCGTCCGAAAAATCTGACTAAAGAGAATTAAAATGGAACTGACCCATGTTACTGATATGATTACTTTGAGTTGTGTGCAATATGATAATCTAGATTGAAAATTTACTCCATTAGTAAATCCATGGTAATAGCCGTACTTATGGTGAGACGAACTAATTGTCATAGAAGAATATAGTTCGTTTGAAAATTTATTCTTTCCGACAGATTTTTAGTGGATGAAATTTCCTTTCTTTTTCGCATCTCAACTCGTGCCGCGAATCGACGCATAGATTGAGAAATTATATCGACAAAATTAAAATGCCATCTATTATATAACAATCGATGACATTTTTAGATTGTAAAATAACAGCATTGCTATGGATGATTTGTTATCTTTTGTAATGATTTGATTCTGAATTATTACAGAAATTATTTGCTTTTCAAGGTGGAACGATAAACATTACAGCGCGATCTTGGGACCGTCTGTAATAATAACTATCTATCTACCATACCAACTAACTGTTCTATCTATTTCAATGTCTAAACATATCGACTTTCATATTCGAAGATTTTTGTCAAAAAGTCGACCCTTTTTCACGACTTGTTGTTTACGCTGCCTAGTAATTTTCGACGAACTTCTCGTCTCAGATAATTAGTTCGTTTTAGGATAAATATTAAAAAAACACTAATTAAAAAACAAACGGTAACCAAGCCGAAAGAAAATTTGTACATACTTGATTTTTCTGATTCGCTACCTCAGCGCCAAGGCTATCTTAAAACAAACAAATGAACAAACTATCAACACAATACATAGATACCTTTAAAATGTCCCTTTATTTATCTTGAAGTATATGATTGAAGCTAAATAACGTTTTGTAAAAGGTATTTTTGAAACAAAATTCTCCAATACTAATAATGATTTAAACTCATATGTTGAAACATTTAAATATTTTAGTGATTTTATACATACTTGTAATATTGAACCCTCTGGTTTGATTATCTTTCAAAGTATCGATCTAGGAAGAACCAATTTTTTTAATTTTATATATTCTGAAAAAACTTAAAAGTTTCTCTGTGAGAATCAATTTTCTAGATGAGCGTTAGGCTGTTAGTTTTGTGCCCTTTACTTCTTTTCCTATTACGTAAAGGTGAAAATTTTCATTCTCATTACTAAAGCAAAATTGGGATTTTCACGTTTACGTACGTTTTGTCAGGGCTTGTTCTTAAAATTAGACAAATTTTAGGCAAATATGAAGTGAAAAGATGAAAATAAGAAAAATTAAAAAAGCTGTTTGTTTGAGAAAATGATGACGTCAGTAAAAAATAACAACTTTGGCATTGTTTAGTTTGTTTTCCAAGTTTCATAACCATAGCACTTGTCCTTGCTTAAATTTAATAAGAGTTGTAAATTTACCACTCCCACCTTAAAACGAAACCCAAAATACCTTCCCTAAAATAGGATTAAAGAAAAACAGAGGAATCTCACCAGTTTTTTTCATAAACGCAAGAAAAAAAATTGTGTTTCCAGTTTTGCAGACAAATTACCCATATTACTTGCCTGAACCAATTGTCTGCTTATGACGACGGTATTATTATCTAAAAAATTAGGATTTTTATTTGTTAGTCTGTGTGCCTATTTGTTCAGACTTGTTTGTTCTTCTGCTTGCTTGCTAGGACATTTTCCCCTTTTTGTCAATCTGTCCCAAATAAAATTCATGAATACTTAATAAACTTTGATATTCAATAGCCATTGCTTAAGATTATGGACAAAAATATAGTACTAACTTCACGACTTGAACTTATAATGCTAGCACAAGTGCTAATAGGCATGTTTAACGCAATTTTTTTCATGGAAATTAAATATCCCCCTACCTGTTTTTGAAGATAATTCATTTAGTGTTCTGTTAACCGAAATTATCTGTAAAAAATAAACGTAGAAATACAGATTGGAATTTCAAGCACAGAATCACGTAGAGAGTACAACGGGTATTTGATATTAAATTGGTCTGGTTTAAAACATTTATGGGTCACAGTCATTTTATTAGTGGCGCCGTAGATTAGTGGTTATAGCTCTCGTACTCTGTGCGGGAGGCCGGGGTTCGATTCCTCTTGACGGCGATTCAACATGGGCGAGTGAATGGTACCATAGCCCCGGGTTAACCCAAGCCATGTGAGGGAAATTGGGGAGATGGCACACTGTGTGGGCCGTTGGATGTTGCCGGGAGTTGTCTAGTACAGCGCGGGTCCTAATTGGGTCTGCGTAGCTCAAAATGAGCATTAAATACTCTAGGACTTTCCATCTAAGCCATGGCCCCTCCTGGAAATAATAGACAGGGTATATCCCTCGATATTTGTGAGGCTAGCCATGTAAAATATGCACATCTATCTATTAGTATGAATCGCGCGTGTTAACGAGACATGGTTGTTCTCTTTCCTAACTTTGATAAACCCTGCCTATAAAGCAGCCTTTTTTTATGTACGCGCTAGTAAGCTAGAAATATCAGAATAACAGGTAAAACTTAACGTTTAACACCTTTTATATTAGCGTCATATTCTTAAACTATAAAACGTTGAAACATACGTGCATGTTGAAATTCTGAATTTCATTGTCTAAAATAGAAAAGACGTTACAGTGTGTACACAAATTAATTATTCTGCGGAAAGAACGAAAATTAAAATAAGAATGCTATATTGCCTCACCTGTAGATTGGGTATATTGGGATAATGATTTGTTAATGAATTTAGTCTAAAAATGTATATATATTTTTAATTTTTTATTATTATTAAATCATTTTCCAGATTTAATTAATTGACTGTGCGTATTAATGTTTTCAGTTTAGGGTTTAAGTTGAAAGCAGACTTTGGTTTTAACATTTTATATTTACAGGTACGTTTTTTCATGCGAACATTCATGCCATAACCTTGGCAAGATATGTTGACAAAGTTAGATATGAAAGATCATTACCACACCTGTTCCTATATCAGCCACCTGGAATCACCAAATTTCATATGTATTTTTGCTCTATATCTTGTCAAAGTTTAGTGCTAACATTCACCACGTGCAGGACTAAGGAACTTTGTTATTTGGTTGTGAATTTATAAACATCTTACACGGTAAACACCAATGTCATAATGTAGTGTAAACTGGTTGGTAACTTTGGCATATTCAGAAAGGAAAGTAGTCTTATGTAAGCATCGTTTACCTGACCTACGCATTTCTCAAGTATTCCTGACAAGTTGTGTTGTCTGTGAGTTTGAAAAAAACTTAACAGTTGTCCAAGCTCTATGATTGCAGCTCTTAAATATATTGCGAAGAGTATCGCGACAATACGATATCATTATAAGATTTATGAAATTGGAGAAACGATTTGAAAGAGCCACTGGGACGACTTGACAATAATGAAGAATAGCTTTTATTAAAAATGTTCCCTTTAAAGGATACCTACATTTTCTTTATGCTGTTGAATTTCTGAAATCAGTTCAGCTGGAAAATAGAATGAAATTTCCTTATTAAATGTAAAAAATACAAACTTTAGCATAAAGAAATGAAAAACTGGAATCGTCGTTTATGTAATTCTTTACTTTCATTTTATATCTACTTTCATTTTGTACTTTTCGCACATTGTTCTTAGTATATTATTCTGTGAATATTCTTACCTGAACTCACTGTTAAGTCGCTCAACGAATTGTTTATATATTTCACCTAAACATAAAGCAAAAATCAAGTAATGTAAAGCAAGCGAATACAACTGAAAGAATGCAAGTTATGTACCAAAATTACCTTATTTTCCAATATATTCGCCTCACTTTTTATTCGTTCAGCATCTACGAGTAGGCTATTTGTCTAAATTTATATTCAATGAAATATGAGATTTAACAGCAAGACTTGATGACGGGAGTCTTTCGATAAAACGCAGAAATTCGCAGTAGCCGCTCATGCAGATTATTATTAGATTGGTTCACGCCTCTGCTGTTACTTGTAACTTGCACAAATTATCAGTACATAAATGACTGTGACCCAGGTTAGAAGCAGGTAAATAACTATTATTTCAGGCCGAATAATTGAATAAAATAATACCAGTGGGTTTAAATGAAAATAAAGGGATACAAATTTAACAACTAATTTATGGATTTATGATTCCTCAATATTTAAGATCGACAAAAAAGTGTGTTTTTATTTAATTTTAATTTATTTATTTTTTAAATGCAAGAAATAATGCAACTTTAAGCAAACCTTGCGTTCAATGTGAACCGTTGTGTTTTCTTGCTTAGCAATTTTTCTATCCATGTCTTCTCCCTAGCAAAGAAGAAACCAATTTTTTTAAAAGATGAAGTAAGTCGTAGAGTTTCTTTCTCGTGATGACAACTTAGATTCACGATCACTCATTACTTTCGACTGATATAACAAAAGGACACATGCTTACTTTTTCCGTTAAAGTGTATGTTGTATTTAATGTCTTTATTACTGTTTCATTGAGAAATGTTGTCTGAAAAGTAAATTAATCACACTATTATCTAATTGATCTATATATTTTTGTGTTGATTTATAAATTCATTTGACTTTTTTTAATTCACTAATACAATAATACAATACAAATAAAGTACAACAATAAGTTGTTGAGGTCTTTCCAACGTCTCCCGTGTCGGGCCATAAGCCGTCACGTCAAATACTGTAAAAATACGGTACAGGGCGACACCTATAAACCGAATATAGTAATTTCACATAACAATATTTACAAACAAAAGCGTTTAAACTCTTTAGGCATTAATGTTTAAAAGATAGTTCAATCCATTTGTTTATTTTTGTAACATTGTTACCAATTCTATTTACCTGTTTTTGTAAATCCTTCGCCATCTTTATGTGTTTGTTTAGTGTTCCACTAATGTTTTCAGCCTACAATGAAAAAGTAATAAAGAATTATAGTCAGCGTTAGGGTCAAGTATTTTTTATATATGTTGTTATTATTTTATACTTTTTAAGTAAACATCTAAGGTTTAACTCTATTCCTGCTGAGTTAATTGTAGCTTCCTTAACGTTGAGGAAGCTAGGATGATTCGCCCTACACACCTCTTTGCAATTTCTACAGTTGTTATGCGTTGGACATGAAAGGTACACGTTTTGTTCATACCTAAAGTAAGAATTTGGTCAAATCAAGCGGTTATTATTGTAATTCATTTGTTTTTTAAAAAAAATGTAAATGACATTGAAGTTAATTGTTGTAACTTCTCTTTTTTACAAAAACGCTCCACCAATTCTAAGCAAATATTTTGTTTTCTGGATGAATTGCTTTGACTTCTGTGGTCAGTTGATTACATTTTCGAACCTACAAGAATGAGTGCGCATGTCCATTGTTCTCAACGAAAAACCAAAACTTTGTGTCTCACTAGAAAGTGGTCTATTGATAAAACATTGACGCGTTGACTGAAGTACTATCTATCATTACGTCACACTACAGATTCCTTGTATTCAGCGGTTACACAAAACAAAGTATACTTCGTACATTAAATATTCGTGATTTAGGCTGTTGTTCTTACAGACATAAATAATGCGTTATACATGTTTTTTTAAAAGAACGTTGAGGCTGAGATTATGCCTAAAATTAAGAACGTGTTAAGAATTCGGCCTGAATTTCTTCCTAGCGTATAAAAAAAGTGAGTCTAGAATTACTAAGTAGCAATTATTTCAGAACAGGTAATTATCATATTAGTAAAAATATGGATATAGTTTTTCACTAAAATAACTTCCAACCCTATAACATCTTCACCACCATCCGTAATTCTGATCGTGTATTTTCGAAATAAAACAAATAAGAAATCCAGAGGCTGAAAATGTGTGAAAAATTATCATTACCACATTAGCCAATGCTAATTTGTTAGACATTCTTATAAAAAATGTAGATTGTCAAGAAAAAAAGTGGATGTTCTAGCTAACTCGATTCACATTTTCGATAAGTCCAACATGGTGAACATCTGGAACTTGTAATTATTGCAGTAACAGTTTCGTTTTTCGTATTTACTTACTTTAATACATACATCTTAAAAATGTAGAGTAAAGCAATTTTACTTTTAATCAGGGAACATGGAGAACCGAGTTTTTGTTCTTCATTTGCAAATAAGGTCTTTTTATATGCCTGTTTTTTCAGAGCATTTATGTTGTTTTGTGGCATGTTCAAATTGTCAACACTCTAAAAGATAAAAAGTTCTTCCTACATTCGCAATAATTTCTGTTAAAATTTTTTTATACCTCCTTATTTGACTAGAAACAAATTTTAGGTTCTTTGAAAGAGTGCCAAAAAGGGATAAGAAGGAAACTTGCCTTCTCCAATAAATCGCCTGTGGCTACGATTTGACTCACCAATGTTTCATTCATAGTTTCCGTCTACAACAAAAGAATACATCTTACTATGGCGAAGAAAACAAAATTACTACGGACTTTATTTTTCACTTTTTTTATTTCTGAATTTTTCAATAGATTTTTAAATTGTCAAGCTAAGGTAAAAAAGTAGAAATTTGTTCCCCTTCTTCGAAAAATTATAGTCGTAGATGTTTGTTATGTTTTTTATGAGAAAAGAACAAGACGAAAATGTAAAGGGCTGATTCCACGCCACATTCTGCTCGTAAAAAATCGATCTGAAAACCGTTCTAAGTAGGCGCATTAAAAATTTAAAATTTTTCTCTCAAAATTTTTTCTCTTTCTTCCTGTTCAAGAGTGAGTATAAATATTCTGACACGTATTCAAAATCGTGAAGTGAAAATATTCTTATCCAATTAAAAGGCGCAATAATTGCTGGTAGAGCAGTAATGTAAAAATGTCTGTTAATAAATTGTTCAATCGCAATATTAGTCGAGAAATTAGCCCTTAAGAACAAGAGAATCAGTCTGTTCCTTTTTGGAATAAATATTCCCAAAGTTATATAGCATATTGCCCTTTTTATTTTCCTCTTAATCCACGAAGTAGTAATATTCAATACTGCTACCTTTTCCCAGAGATCGCTGGTGGCAACTGCTTGCCTTGCTAAGGTTTCATTCATGTTTTTCGTCTACAAAAAACGGATATCTTTTGCATTCTGTTTTTTAATTCATACTTTATTTACTTTTAAAACAAAAAAGGAGAGGATATCTGCGAATTTATTTTCAATTATTACTTTCGATAATATACTTGACAAAATTGCGTGTTTTACTTATGTCATGACAAGCAACAGGGACACAATGGCTTTATAGTTCATCCCATAAATCGTAGAGAAACAATAGAATGATATCAAAGAGCTACCTGATTTTTTAAGATATCTGTTGCGTTTTCTTGGACTAAAATCCTGAGATTATTTTCACGATTCTGTAAAAACAGAAAAAATGGTTTTACGATTACGTGATAGAACAAACAATCAAGCAAGCAAGAAATTGAGCATGGAATTGTTGTTACGCATTATATTGTTTCTATGCTTAGTTTTTCGTAAATGTAGTAATACCATTAAAACTTGTTATTAACCCTATAATAACTGTTTATGAGGGCAATACCGGAGAATATTGACCGACGTCAAAGTATTGCCCGAGCTTGTGAGGGCAATACGTGACAGAGGTCAATATTCGAAGGTATTGCCCGAAATAAACAGTTATTATATGGATTATTATCCGGGTACTGCATTTTACAACAAAAAAT
This sequence comes from Hydractinia echinata, assembly GCA_030067915.1. NCBI lineage: Eukaryota > Metazoa > Cnidaria > Hydrozoa > Anthoathecata > Hydractiniidae > Hydractinia > Hydractinia echinata. The sequence goes on along the minus strand of JASGCC010000076.1, from coordinate 1,083,531 downwards.
ATAACATTATAAAAGCAGGATGTAGAAACCACGTCTTTATAGAAACTATTCCCATATGGAACGTACATTCGAACAAAAAATATTTTTTTTAAATCGAATATCGTGTATATAGCAGGTTTTCATTGCAGCCACAACATTGAATTCTTTAAAAGATAAAAGTAAGTTTCACTTCTGTTTCACTTCTGTTTCACTTCTGTTTCGCGTTTTGTTTACTTTTTTCCGTGTTTATTTACATTTAATGCTACCATATTTAAACTTTAAACACGGTTGCTATGGTAGCGGGCAATACCGTGGAATATTGCCCGCTATGACGTAAGTTCTAACAAATCACATTGCACGATTTTCGAAAATATCGATGCCGCCCTTTTACCCGGGAAATAATCTGCGATAATGTTTATATTTCTACGTTCTAGTACATACACAAAAGAAGTTATTATAAAAATATTTCTTTCTCCGTTCAAGATTCAAAATAAGAACTTCAATTATTTGGTAGGATTTAGGTTAAATCAAATAACGGAATTAGAGTAAATAAAATTAAATGAACTTTTTTGTTTTTTTGTATCGGAAGATTATTCCATAAAATTTTAGCACATGACACAGGACCCAAAAATCGTAGATAGTCAAACTTTTCAAACTTCCAGACCAAGTTTACTTTGTCTAATTTCCTCCGGACATTTAACAGCATTGATTTCTTTTTTAGATAATTTCTAGGCTTAAAATTATCATCTTCGATAACCTGAACGTGAATGATTGAAATGACCTGACAGAAATATTACTTTTGAAGAATGAGATTTTCTCTTGCTTTTTTTTATAGCATTACCACGAGAAAAACAATGCTACAGTCTCCTTAGAGCATTTGTGATGTTTTGTTGCAGTAAGATGTTTTCTGAATTGTTGACATTCTAAACGATAAATGGTGCTTTTGAAATTGGGGATAATTTCTATAAAATATATCTTGTACCCTTTTTATTTTGTGAATGCTTTTACGCTGTCAAAAATTACTTCAATTTTGAACATAATATCATTGGAGAAGGCTAATATTTACCTATTTCTCTAAATGGTCATACAGAATTACCTGCCAAAACCCCATACAGAATTACCTGCCAAAACCCCATACAGAATTACCTGCCAAAACCCCATACAGAATTACCTGCCAAAACCCCATACAGAATTACCTGCAAAAACCCCACAGCCAGAAGGCTTTAAAAGCTTCGCCTTATTAGATATCAGATATTGAGCCCAGTTAAACAGCGTCGCAAAATGCATTACTTAAAGTTTCGGCCATGTCCGCAATAGGGAACAATCCACGCGACGAGGCAATAACTTCCGAGAAATTAATAAATCAGGGCATGCTAACGTCAGCAAAAACAAGAATTTGTAAAGAAGTCATTCAGGGTCATTCGCGATAAGTGAACGTTGACGAGTTCGTAGCGCATGTGTTTTATAGAAACAGTATTTATAATTGCTTGTGAAGCAAACTTCGAAATTTGGCTTTCTTCCCCATTAAATTACGTCCAGAATAATAGTCATGAGTTTTATGTTTGACTGCTTTTTATGCCACAAAGAAGAACGTAAGAACAAAAATTTAGAATTTTTTTTAGTTTTTGGGAATAAAGTTTTAAATTATAGAAATCATAATGTTCCACACTATTACCTTCTCTTGGACATCGCTTGTGGCTACTATTTGTCTCGCTAATGTTTCATTCATAGTTTCCGTCTACAACAAAAGAATACAAACTTTATTTTTCCCTTTTTTTTTTGAATTTTTTAATACATTTTATACTTTTTAAAAGAAAAAAAGTATATACTTTACGATTTTTTTTGGTTATTGCTTTTTATTATTTATTTGACGAAATCCTCCGTCTTTAAACATGGTGGATTTAAGAGAGACAGAATGCATCCGTTAAATCAAGGAGGTTTAGTTAAATCGAAGAGAAACAATAAAATGTGCATAAAACTACCTCAGCTTTTAAAACAACTGTTACATTTTCTTGAGCCAAAATCCTCAGCTTATTTTCGTGATTCTAAGAATGAGAACAACGTTTTTACGTAACAAAAAAACGACTGAAGAAAACTACATCTGCCATCTATCAAACAATGAATTATTCTACCGCAGCATTCCATTTTTATTATATTTAGTGAATGTTAATGTAGCAAGACAAAAAGAACTTTTTATTTTGTGTTGATGAGCTCCAAATGCGTATACTCCGAGGTTTATATTTTGCGTTTTACGTGAGCAAAAGTAATAGATCTTTTATAGAAAGAATTTTAACCTTTTTTTTACCCGCTAACTTAGTTCTAAATTCAAAAGTAAGTCTTGCATCATCCGCTAAACCATAAGTTAAAATGGACTCATTGAGCAAAATGAATTGACTCAAATATCACTTTTGAGAAGTGACATTTTTATTTCTTTTTGTCAAAGCATTATTGCCGTAAAAAAGAAGGATGACAGTGGAAGAAAGAGAGAACATAAGAACGGATAACCGTTACGCACATTAAGTTCAGAAACCCGCTTTTAACAATTGCGAATTCTGTCTACTGTTGAGAAATAATTGATATAGTGATTTTCCAGTACACTTGAGTGAGAAAGGAATGCGTAATTCCAGGTGTGACTTGTCAAGGAGCAGCGGATTTTTTAAAAGGGAAATTTTACAGAAAGTAATGCCCTTTTAGAATTGCGTCATTGCTCAAAAAAATTACGTCATACCTGGGATTTTTTGTAAAAACATTAAAGAAAAAGGTGTTATTGAAAATGACTGCGCTTTAAATTGGTAGGCGCGGAGATTTTTTAATTAGAATATTATGGGCATAAGTTGCGTTAAAATGAAAGGTAAACGCTACTGTAGCAAAGTCCTTACCTTCATTGTCAAATTTGTCAATTTGTTTTTGTTATGAATTATACGTGAGTCCAAGATAGTTGTCTTAAAAAATATTGCAAAACGAAGTAATTTAAAATTTACATAAAACACATGAATGAAATGTTAGGAACGAAAAATCGATTTCACTAGAAATATTTTTTCCTTAAAAGGTGGTATTTTGGTATTCTAGCTAAATTACTAATATATACCTTGTTAGCCAAAGCGACTAAAGAATAACTTTGGTTGTTTAAATGGGAACCAATAACTGCTGTCTAAACGAAAGTTTCAGGATAATGAGAGAGGAAAGCTTTAGATGAATTTGTCACTTGCTGTTGAAAATCATTTCATTGTGACAACTAAAAAAACCTCTGTTGCACAAATAAATAAAAATATTGGGTATAAAGCCCCCAGAAAAAGTTAACATATGAATTTCAAGGCATTATTTTTTATCACCATTTAACAGAAATCGTGCATACCGTGTTTCATGTCTCCCTGCACTTCAGACAGAATAAGGTAAAAAATTCATTGTAAAATACAATGAATTTTTTACCTTATTCTGTCTGAAGTGCAGGGAGACATGAAACATGGTATAAGTGATTTTTGTTCAATGGTTATCAATAACAATGCCTTGAATGATGACAGTCAGCAGCATTTTAGCCAACGTCAGCATTTTTAAAACTTATATAAAAAATATAAAATATTATATCAAGAAATGTGGAAAGTGGAAATGTGGAAACAAAATTTCAAAATAATGACATGTTTCAGGGACATTCGGTGTGCCCTTCCAACGTTATGAACCCCACGACCTGAATATGGATAAAGATCAATCGTTTATCAATAAGAATATGTTAGATTATCTTCGGAACATGTCATAAAAACATCACATTACTCTAGCATTAACGCATCCGAAAATTTAGGAAAATTTCTAAGACCTAAACGTTATTGTTCTATTTACACAAAACATTTTTTGAATATCTATGCACTTTCTATGTCCCCTTAGGAATATAGTCCAAGGTTTTTTCCTAGTTGTATTATTATTATTTTTTATTATTATTATTAAACATATATTTGGCATCCATCGAAATACAAATGGTTCTTCCGATTAGTATTAGTTAGTATTTAGTATTAGTTTTCCTCCGTCATGGAAGTTATTGAAGGCCCTGGGTCAAATTCAAAAGGCGTGAAGATAGATAGCTATTTTTAAAAATAAACTAGGGAGCAATATAACATATCGTCGTTTTTGTTAATCTTATGTTAGAAAATTACAAACACCTTATCATTTAGCAGTCAAGGAAGTCAGGAACTATCTATTTGCATGTGTTATAACTTTGTCTTTCACAATAATTCTAATTAGTAGACATTCTTTCCAATTGAATTTTAATTGACTAAGCCAGGCGCCATCATTAACAGTAATTTCACGAATACTGATTTCTTCTTCTGCGAATAAAATTTACCTTACTTAAAAAGTTGACTTGCCCAACCAATCAAAAATAACAAAGAATATATAAAACACAGAACAATTTAATAGCTATCATACTTGTACTACTGTCGAAGAAAATGGTAAAAGTATATAGCTAGTCACTATCGCCTGTCGCTCCCAGACAGGCGCAGTAGACAATTAATATAAACACGTTAATTGCCCGTAACTTTGTCTGTACACCCTTTGGAATAATTGTGTTGCGTAGTTTAAATCCATGACGACAAAAATTAAAAAAAGATTTGACGGAGAATAATATCCGCTGAAAATACGACCTACATATTATTTTTAACTAATGATTTCATTTCGTCACTTTATTTGTTCTTGATTGTTTCCAATCATTCTAATGACGTTATTAACTTGGATTTTAACCTTAAAGAAAAACTGTGTTGCTTCAAAATAATAAATCGAAACGATATCACCTCCTTTGTATAGCTAAAGTTTTATTTTAGATAATTTTATAACGTAACGCGAAGACTTCCATAAATGGTTTGTAAAAACTTGTGTCCTACTCTGATTCCCTTCTCTCTATTTTTGTTTTGTTTTAATGTTGTGAAGCTATATCGTCTCATCATGAGTTAGAAACAATAAACTCTGCAGCGTAAATGGAAAGAAAATTAGCAAATGGCCATCAAAAACAATGTCCTATTTCCTTCAGAGAAGAACATGCTGCAGCTCAATACTTTGATGTGCGCACTTAGATAAAATATCTAATTTTTTCAAAGTGCGCATGCACTAACAAAAAACTCGTGATCTTTTTGCGCTATAGCCGAATGACAAGGAATCTTTAGTACAAGTGACAAAATGTTAACATCTAACGTCATACGCAAAGAATGCTATAGCCAAAATTTATACGCTAAGTTTTATTCTCTATAAATGATTCTTTCTTAGAAAGTATAACACTCTCAACAAAAAGGAAAGAAATGTCGAATGAATGCGATAGATAAAAAACATTACGGCAAAAAGAGAATTGAAATCACGTTTTGCTAACTTAATCTTCAACATATTGGTAATTTATTTATTGGGGCGACATCATTCGCTTTGTTACTAATGTTTGGTCTTGGGGCAATCAAATCGGGGAATTGGGGCAATCAAATCGGGGAATTGCGGCAATCAAATCGGGGAATTGGGGCAAAATTACAACTTAATATTTTAGATGCAGTCAAATTGGGGTGCGTTGTACTTATATATAAACGGCTTTCTTGTGACTACGATCACTAAAATTCCGCCATTTCTTGCACTTATTTATGTACGTCTTTTCTTTTTTTAGGAAAGTACAATCAATATTTCGCACAAAAACAAATTTCGTTATGTGCCCTACCCTTGCTTTTAGTAGAGATGATAATTCTTCTTGTTTTTCCATCCTGTCCAGAACATCCTTCGTCTGTAAAATCAATTCATAGATTTATAGATGTATAGACAATGTGAAATATTGTTAGATGATGTAGAACAGCAATGGCCACTGTTTTGATAAAAAAATAAACAAGTGTTACAGTTACAATGAAATACTTGTCTATAATTAGCAACACTTCATGAACAATTATTTAAAAGTCATGTTATGTTTAAAGACATCGTATTGTTTCCATGTTCCGACAATAAATGAAATAATGCTGAAGTCTAAATAACAAGTTGTCGCAATAGTTCTGAAGTCAGGATTTCATTAGTTGTACTTAACTAAACTTTATTGATGCAATAGATAAATCAATAAATATACAGTGTTTAGATTTAGCAAGGCGAGTTGTTGCCACAATTTATGCTCAGTTAAAATTTAATTAAACTTATTCTGGTTCACGTTAGGGAATGTTTCAAATGACATAAAAATTTAGCAATTTGGCATACTTATCACATTTAAATAAAAATTTAAAACAATATTGCAAACAAAAATATGTTGCAGGAAATATTTTTATACGTGAGGGATATTATCGGGGAATGCTTTGCTGCTATAAATAGCCTTAGCTAAGCACAATTTCCATTATTGCCGTATTTCGTCTGTTCGTGGTTCAAAAACAGTGATACGGAACGCACAAAGTAGACTAAAAAATTTATCGGCGCAGAAAATTAGGTAGTATATTGTAATGCGGAAACTCAATTCACGAACATAGGGAATTGCAACGCTGATGTTATGAATTTCACATTCCAAACTGAGTAAAGCTATTCCGCCATGTACTCTGTGGAAACTTTTTACCCCGACCTTTTAACAGAATAGCAATAAAGCAAAGGGCGGAGCATCACAAGAAAACATATATTAGGTCGAGCTACCTGATTCTGCAGCGCGTCTGTGACATTTTCTTGCGTCAATATTTTAAGTTTGTTTTTGTTATTCTGAAAAATAAAATTGACGTTATTTGAAAAAGTCTTTCATAATCAAATGACAGCCGGTTTGTATTGACCTTGTTGTTTTAATTCATTGCTTAAGCATTGCCTGTCTTACGCAAAGACGAAATAAACATATAAAAATACACACCACAATAATTTAAAAACAACACAGTATTGACCAATATTTACAATATGTCATTTTGCGCCTGTAATATTACCGATTTCTTTAACGTTGCTGTAACATTTTCTTGATTTAGCATTCTTTCACTTATGTTTGTGAACTAAACACATGAAAATATAAGATTCAATGAAATATTAATTTATTCTATAATAATCTGAACACAATGACTTTGATATTTATAGTTTGAAAAAAGGATAGACAGACATCATATAATTCACCTTAGCTTTTAGTAGAGATGATAATTCTTCTTGTCTATCCATCCTATCTAGAACCATCTTGGTCTAAAAATCAATAGAGGAAGAACGCTTATTTAAAAATTCGCAAATAGCTAACTTAAGGTTAGCAGTAGCGGATCTAGTGTATGTCTGATGAACATACTTAATTTTTGGCAAAAGTCTTATTGTTTAATCAAAAAAATAATTTGCTTCACACAAACATTCTCGGGCCCCTTCGTAAAATGCGCCGTGTTGACTTTCTGTAGATTACACCTTAGACACATATTTATATAGCTCATTAAATCCTCCTTTTCGCCATTTCAAAGTTTTACAAATTTATGTTCAGTACATTGTTACATTACTTACCGTTATATTTAAGTTTAGTGTGTTATTTCCATGCTGAGACAAGGAGTTGAATAAGGTTTCCGTCTAAACAACGATTTTATTTATCTCTCAATTTGAGTTTAAATAGTTGGTATAACCATACTTATATAGATGATGTTAGTGAAAATATGGTACACACCAATGGCAAACTCTACATATAAGATTTTCAGCAAAAATGGCGGTAAGTTAAACTAACTGTAAATAATATGGGAAATATTCTTATTCTGGATTGTTAATGCAATTGACTAACATTCATTCAATTGTAGTGATGTCGACATGTTCTACCTCTAGCTAAAAAAGTAACAGTGGCCAAATGCAGTTTAGCTTCAACAGAATTCTTATGCTAAATGCAGTTAGGTAGCTACACCTTTCATTACTGTCGGGAAAACTTATTCCGCAAATTAAAATTGCTGAGTAATTTTTTTTAGCTGGACAGGTTAACGACGGGCTGTTTCTTGTGTTTTGATTGGTCTATATTAGGCCTATCCAGATGTGCGACACGGTTTTCCTGTACTAAGCAATCAGTCCAGTTGCACGATTTATTTTTTTTGAACTTTCACGGGAACGTATTTCACAAAATAAAATAAGAATTCTTTGCTATGACGGAGTAACAACATGTTGTTAAAATGTGTTTTTGTTTCAGCTAAAGTTAAAGGAAAGTTATTTTTTGAAAAATGTATCACACCTGAAAAACTATGATGCTGTTTGTGCTTCACCTGTATCCTGTAATAAAGCGCTCCACCCGGATGTCCCCCCCCGGTCATAATATGTTCGAAAAAACCCGGACCGAATAGGGTTAACTGGCGAACCGGCTAGTACTTTTAATAATAATCGTAATTTAATGGCTGCCAGATCACTACCCTGTGTTAAGGATGCACGAAATAACGGTGCCGATACTTGGAATAGGTGTGACGGCTGATGTCGCAGCGTTATCAGCAGGATACAGTCTAGCTAGCAATTACATTGTTTGATTGGTTTACTGCAGAAAACCTACTACTTCAGCGGAAGAAAAAGTACGATTCCTACGCACATGGTTTTTTAAAAGTATTGTCATCTTTTCCTCTTCGCTGATGTCTTTCATCATTTGAGACGACTGAAAACAATAAAAGTTAAAAAATGCAGGTATGGACTGTGTAGTTTTGCTGTGTAATTTATGATTGCGTCACCGATTGAATTAAAACTTGCAGTAACTGAGTTTTAATTTATATGGCGTTGATCCATAAAAAAAGCAGGTGGCTATATACACCTTTTGCTATAGGCAGAAATTCTATTTTTCTTGATAGGTGCAATTCTGATTTTTTTACCAGTAAATGGTCATTGCATGTCAGTCCTCCTAATTGGAGTCTCTTTTACGCCCTTTTAATTCCTAAGCACACATTATTACTCCATGAGGGCATGAAACACACCTATATAGTTTTGTGTTAATGAAAAATGGGATGGAAAATGACATTTCCATTCCAAGAATATTTGCCTTCACACTCTCAAACATAAAAACATGCACCTTGCAGGAGTTTGTTTTGGAATGATTCTTGATACTTAGCCATTCAGCAGTATCAAAGAAAAATTTCTTTCGATATTGATTGCAGTTAAAAATTCTATCAAAAAGGTTTCGATTGATTTTCGTTGAGGGAAAATTTTGAAATAATCGCGAACGTACACGCTCTTATCATTTTAAATGAGGACAAATAACATATGATTAATATCAGCAATGTAAAAATATAAAACGTGTGTACCTTGGTTTGTAATTCTGATACATTTCTTTCTTGCAAATTCAGACTGTATGCAAAGGAGAGTTGCTGAAAAACAAAATTAATCTCACAATATATAAATTTTGATGCTTGCGAATGTGTTGACTACATAAACTAGAATAAAATTAAGAAACTTGAGATAACAGGAATAAAACAGTTAGGTCAAAGATTTGAAACACGATGAATCCTCAGCTGCGTAACAAAATGATAATATATTCAAACTAGTCTTCAACCCGTGGAAAAATCCAAGGGTCTCCCGTCCTTTATATATCGCATTTCGTGTTTCCGTAACATACAGACAAATAGACAGACGACGGCTATCATTATCCCTTGGATAAATCCACGGGTTCACCCCTCCTTTATATACCGCATTTCGTGAGTCTCGCTACTTAGGTACCATTTTGCGCAGAGACAGATAGAATACAGACATTTTCCTAATAAGATTTAGCTAAGGATTTTAAATTCGTTAGACAAGTGTATATACCTGGATTTTTAATTCTTTTGTTAGATTTTTCTGTTCGTCAACATCTGTTACAATTTGTGAAGTCTAAAATAATGAAAATATGTGTTTAGGCTGTAATGTATTAATGAAATCAGAAAAATAATTTTGTATTTACCTTTCGTTTTAAGGAAGCGCTAACAATTTTTTGTTCACTTATGGCAACCTCAATAATCAAGTTCTAAAACAGAAGGTATCAACCAACCGATGAGAGAGGAAAATTACAAGTTTTAAGATAAAAATGAATGCATGTTAAAAAATTTTGGACACATCATAGCGACAGGAAATTATGTATAAACACAGTTGTAGGAACTGAAGACATTATGTGAGATCTTCATAATGAGTGACTAGAATAATCTTTAATCCACTTGTGGATCGTCTATCGCTTAAAGAACATAAAATTGGTTTCAAAATGAATACACCAAAAAATTTTAACCAGGCTAGTCATTATTCTTATTTCTTTATTGTTTTAAACAATAGACCCTCTGTTTTTAACCTGAAATCTCTCGCTGATATTCTTATAAAGCATATTCTTTTAAATAAAAATAAACAAAGTTATAACGTATGACTATTTATGCAAATATTTTGTTAAGCGAGTAGTTCTTAAAGGTGAAGGAAAATACGTTACCTGCTGAAGAAGCCTCGTAGTTAAGTTTTGCTTTACTGAGTCCAACTAAACATGAGATGTTAATTCAAAATATGATAATGTATAAGCCTAAACTTAACTTGATAAGTAAAGAAAACAAAAACAGCTTCAAATGGAATAAAAAATGAAGGAGAAAATGATTTAGAAAGAACAGGAAAAAGTAAGCAATGTAAAAACATGCTGCTCAAAAAGGAGAACCATAGGTATGAAAGAAATGTAATGCAAAATACCTGATCTTGCAAGTTAATTGCCATCAACTTATATTTAATTGATTTCTTATTCAGATCCATCACCTAAAAATGTAAAGATGGATGTAAATATTGATGAGTTTATCAAGACACTTCATAATAGAACTTTTTTTGACAATGTCAATTGTTTATTCCTACATTAACATAGTATGGGTTTAGGCCTGTTTCCATTTGACAGCATATTTTTTCGTTAGCGCATGCGCACAAAATAATGAATTAGTTAAATGCAAACGAGACGTAAACATATCGCTTATTTCACGTTCAAAAATTACTATTTGTTTGGTGTGTTATTCTAATGATCAGTGCCCTCTTACCTTGTCCAGTAATTCTGATGTATTTTTTTCTTGGAATTTAAGTCTGTTTGAAAGTGATAATTGCTGGAAAGAAAAGAGAAATTAGAAAAAATAATTTTTCCATATATATTTGTAATGCATATTAATTATAAAGCTACAGAATAATTTTGCGCTTTAATGAGATTTACACAAGACTTAATTTCGCGAAAGAATAAAATGCGAAATTTTAGCGGAAATCAAATTTTCCCACCTTCCTCCATACTAGCTTCTACGAATAGTGAAATGTTGGTTTCAAAAGGTTTCTATTCGTGAAGATTTATTTTTGCGAAAGCAGAGGAAAATCGCGAAATTGGAGAAAATTGATTTTGGAAACAACTAATCTTGTTAGGATGCATGTAAAAATTCAAAGACTCATAGAAACATAGCTATTAAAACATCCTTGATATTCTGAGAAGGGAGACTCCAATACAACATCCAGGATTGTTGTGCTATTAGAGTTTTTAAAGAAAGGCATCGGGTAGTGAAGCTAAACAGAATTTTGGGCTTTCGTATAATAATAAATGAAACAAGTAACAAAGAATTAAGAAAAATGAAAGGCTTTTTAATACTTCAGAACAACAACATTAAAAATTCTAACCTTGTCAGTTAAAGTTGCTATGTCCTGTTGTGACTGCTGAAGTTGAGTTGATAAGGATATAATCTGTAAAATAATAATACAAAAAATTAAAACATTTCGGAAGAATTAACTCATCAAAATGAAAATCGTCAAATTTACTCAATACACTTCAAAATGTTATTGAAGGGAGGGAGCGAACATCATTGAGTAAAGCACGTAGAGGTTTTCATGGTTTATACGATTAAAAATAGCTGCTGGACGGACACGATGGCTGTAAAAACATTCAACCAATAGATTTACTTCAGTCAATATTTTTTGAAATTATGCGAAAGCAAAAGGAGTTCCAAGGTATCAATAATACCCTATCACCATAACTTCTCGTTCATTTGTAAGTCATAAAACTTAGTACAATGATTAGAAATAATAACTCAAATGATGACTGTCACAAAATCAGAAAAAAAATGGATACACATTTTTTATGAGATTTTTTTAAAGGAGAAAGAAGCCTTTTTACTATTTAGCCAAATATATCAAAAACTATTTTTAGGAAAATATTAGAGCATCTTGGCGTAAATTGGTGTTAGCGATGGTGGGTAATATATTGCAAAGTGAAACAGATGAGTTTTTTAAGCCCACTTTGCAATATGAATATACCTGATCATTAAGATAAGTATTGTTATGGCGTTGTATTTCCAACGAATTTGATAAGTGTAGCATCTAGAAAGCATTACGAAATGTCTTTGTATATTCTACAGAACTAATTCAAACGAATTTAATAATTGTAATATTTAGTTAAAATACCGTATTTCCTCAAATAAGCGCCGTGGCGCTTATTAAATTGTCATGTTTTTAGATTTTTAGACGCTTAATAGAGGGCGGCGCTATTAAGAGGTCGGCGCTTATTACAAAGTTTGATATTACTGCTTTTAAATATTTCGGGGTAAAAACATTAAAGCACAAAAAAGACAATTAGAATACACCTGGAGATGCAGGCAGTAAAGATGAACAAGAACTTCTTGTTGGACACATACAAATCGAGTTATCAAAACTGATCAACCAATATCTTCAAGCAGATGATTCTAATTTAATTATAGCGAATGTAGTGGGAAAGAGCAAAAAAAGAATTGAACTTGTTGTTCCAGGCAAGTTTAAATGTTTTGCAATGAATAAAAAATATTCCAAAATCCTGTACGAGGAATTGATGAAACAGAAAAATATTCATATTTAGAGATAGAAGTGGAAGAATTTACAAATAAAAAAAAAATAGAATTAGAATAAAAATCGTCGTTTTGTCATTTTTTTGTGTTTCTAATAAGCGCCGCATTTTGATGATGCGTTTATAGGAGGGCGGCGCTTAATAGAGGGCGGCGCTTATTTCGTATTCCAAATTATAGATGCGGCGCTTATTGGAAGGCGGCGCTAAATAGGGGGCGGCGCTAAATAGAGGAAATACGGTACTCAATCGAATCAAAGTCAATAAATTCGTGCACTATACCATGTCGTTAAGATCTATATTTGTTTTAATGAAGGTAAATGACACACAATATCAATTGAAAATTATGTTTAAATCCCAGTTACAAGATTGGACAAGTCGTGTTTATGGAAAAGAAGACAAGTACATATTCCCTGGGTTTTCATTTCTTGAACTATCGTAATAAAACTAAATTGTTTTTTGTTATGCTAATGAAGTATGCTATTAAGCAATATGTAATAACACACTCATGATAAAAGTGAGTTTAATAATAGGACAACACTTGCCTTAACATGAAAAATATAAATTATAACGCTGCAGAGGGTCAGAGTCACAACTTTAATATTTATATAGCTATGAATTTATTTCAAACTTACACTATGTCACGGACAAGCAAGGAAGAGGAAAATATTATTCGAGTTGATTCCATAAGAGTATAAGTTATCTTAAATCCTACGAAGAGTTATAAAAATGCCTTGGCCCTCTATTTAAAATAAATTTTGACCTGCACGCCAACACGAGAAGTATGCTGAAATGTGGGGGCGTGAAGCTATTTACATCTTCAAAAATGTTCACGATAAAATGTAATTTAAGTAAAAGAAAATAATAAATACCATGTTGTTTTAAGTATAGAATAATATATAGAAGAACAGAGTCAGTAGGAATAATTTCTTTTCACGTGGGAAGCTTAAAAAGCAGTTTGGAATTGGGGTAGGAAAAGTTACGGTAGGGGCATAACTTATGAAATATTACCATTTTTTTCTGCTCTTGAAACTCTTTAAATAAACTTTGCACCTGAAAAAATATAAATAAACGTGAAAAAAATAATTAATAACTCATGTAAAATATGTCACATGACAAGCACTACTTACAAGAATGTCTTGTTTCTCTTGCGTTTGTTTAAGAGATTTTGTCTTCACAGGTTTGATTTCACCAGTGGAGAGAAGGCCGATCAAAATAAAAATAACAATGAACAGAACAACAAATGATAAGAAAATAATTAAATTGCGATGCAAATTCTTCTTCAACTTTTCTTTAAAGGATGTGTAATGACTTTTAGGTTTGTATTCTTTGTTATCTGTGTCTTCTTCTAATTCTTTATAATCAAAAGGCCCGTCTGTTTCCACCTTGATCTCATCCATTTCCATCTGAAATTGAAAAATTGTTTTAAAATTAGGCCCCTTAAATTTATCGCTTTTAGGTTAATATTGTGTTTAGAACTAAAAACATGCTTTCTGTGGGAAAAATGAGATCTAAGAAGGAACTGTCCCAAATTCTTAAAACAGAAACATATTATGTGCTTATAATGTTACTTTAATGCCTCTACAAATTCTACTTTTCTTGTCGACAAATTTTTTAGTAAAAAATTATTTTTTTAATTTAGGTTTAATTTAATAGATGAAGTTTTGTTATCTTTCTTTTCACAGTGATTTGGTTAATTTTCTTTATAAACAATATTTCGAATCCATTTTTATCAAACAGGCTGGAAAAAAGTGCCGACATCAGCCAAAATGTACTTGATCGGTACTTTTTTGGCATGGTTTATGTAGAAAGAAGAAGAGTAAAATTACTTTCAACTGGGCTCTTCCACAATTTCTTGTGGTGAGTGGTAATTTTACCACCACCGCAAATTTAGGGGACGATAAAGGTTATAACTATTAAACTCGGCACAGTAACTAATAGACAAGAAGTGATTTGACATCACAAAAAATCAATACAGGTGTGAGCATTTTTTTACAAACATTTTTTTTCTTTTTTTTCTTAGCATATGAATTCATATATCCCTGCCTTCCTGTCACAATATCAAGGACAAGTATAATGAGATGAGTAAAGTTGTTGTTTTCACCAATGTTCAACTCAGCTCCGACAGAAAGCATAAAATTTCAACTAGCAATGATACAAAACTACGAAATAGTGGCTACAGCTACCAAAGAATATTTTTAAAACGGACTAATCACTTCAATTTCTTATATCATTTGTCATAAAAGAAAAATTATGACAAATTTACGACAAATTTACGATAAATTTAAAAGCATTCTATAATGGAACACTTACTTGAGCTGACATCTTGAAAGTATTGAAACCGTTTTCGTTTATCGTCCTCTAGTTGGTACAACGTTCTTTCTAGTTGCAATATCTTTTCATAAACCTTATCACATGAGCCAGCCCGCTTTTATTCATGTGGGCATGAACATGCAGGAAGTGTATGGGTACGGAATCTGTCACAAGTTTGCTCTCATTTTTTTAAGAAATGAATTGTTGTAAATTCCACTAGTAAATACAGACGAATTATTTTAACAGTTTATTTAGAATGTGACTCAGCTTCATGTGAGACAATACATCGCAAAAATTCCGCACGCAAATGACATAGTTAGTCACGACATGTTTACGTTTGATTGTCAATACAATTCTTAGAACACAGTAGGGACATTTATAAATGTGATTTTGCAAAGCCAATATAATAACATAGGGGAATTTACAATGTTATGAATTTTACAGTTTAGTTGGGGCCTGTAGAGTAAAAATAAAAAATAATTTCTGCTGTGAGGACTTTTACAAGTTACCTTAAACCTCCAAAGAAATTTTGCATGTCACATAAAGAAACGACAATTTTATAAACCTCCACAAAGTCACAGTTGTTGTTTGCTGTTGATACCAAGAAAGAAAAATTCTGTTACCTTCTAGATGAAGTAAATATGTTATACGACCAAAAATAATATAAAAACAAATTTTTATTCCTTACGATTTTTCGACCTGGAGCATATTATGTGTTACCCATGACGATTTGTAACAGCACTTACAGTACGGCCTATTTTCAAATGCACACAAATTTCAGGACTCAATTTTTGTTCATGGCTTGCCTGTAGTTATATGTCCCCTGTTAACACATATTCCGCACAAAGTAACAATTTGGCCGCCATTTTTAACTGAATCCAGATATTATTAGTGAAGACATATTAGCTCAGAAACACATCGTGATATTAGTACAGGTAAACCATGCCACACAGTCTGATGATACACAGCTATGTACCCTACAGCAGTTTACATAATGTTCTTTTCGAAAAATAACTTTCCTGAAATTAGGGCTTTAATCAAAAGTATCCATATATGTTTCTAACTGTTATTACACTATGTTAAGGTGGTTATGAAGTTCGCTTTGTAATCACAAGGTTCTTGGTTCTGTCCACAACGCGGGCATGTTTAGTAAGTGTCTTTACCACAGCTACTAGTCAACGTATTCCATGGGAGGGAAACTGGGTAGGTAATGTCAGTGTGTACCTAATGTATACATTCAGAACACATGACCAATATTGATAACAGTGTTTCTAAAACTAAAGTGACTATATCCTGTATAAATATCCAAATAATAATGATAGTAATAATAATACACCGAAGTAACAAAGTATGTCTTTAAAGAGAATGTCAGAAAATTGTTACACAGGCTTAATGTTTGCCTAATTTCCTGAAGAAACCTTTCTCAAACTACGAGCTAAGACAATACTACAACTAGTCGATAAAGCCCGTAGAGAAATCCACTTAGGCAGAAGGACAATGAAAAAATAAGTTGTTTTAGATTTTTTGCTTACGTCAGCAGTGCAAATACGAAAAAGATTGGCAAAATATAGTTTATTCTTTGCCTGTAATGTGTATAGCTTGAAACGCTGATCAAAATACAGTATAGGATCGTGTATCTTTGACAAACGGTTGCAGAGATATTGGAGTGTAAATGTTTTTTGATGACGTCATCGAGGACCCAGATTTGGGAAGCTTACCCAAACTGGTCCCAGGTGGTCCCTAGTTACCCACGCGGTGGAAAATGACTGAAGTCACCACCTCGTTTCCAAGTTATTTGGCCTTAAAGTTTTAAGTGCACTGTAATGGCTTTATTCACGTTAAAGTAGTGATACTGACGTCGCGATGTTTAACATTTGAGACATGCATTTTTTGGCGACATCAAAGGAAAATGAACACATCCACTTTTCCCGTTACAGACAGACAGACACACACACACACAGGCACAATCTTTGTATTATTATAGAGACGAGTCAACTCCACACGGTTTTATAACTGCTTGCACAAAATTGTTACTCAAATGTTGCTGTATGCTTTATAGTATTTTCTTCACTCGTAGAAAGTGCAGACGACTCGGTTTCAACACAAAATTTAATAGTCAAAATTTAAAAGCGTGGTCGATCCCTTTCGGGCACAGAATCGGGCAGTGCTTTTAGGTAACACCAAACCCTGCCACCTTTACCCGAGGGTGACATAGGTCATGACCGAAGCCATGAAATTCTTTGATAACCAATCCTGAAACGGACCACGTTTGAAGTAAGTTTATTATTTGCTAGATAAACATGGATCCTTTTGTTTATACCTTCACTTGTGGTTACATCTTATTTTCCGTAACAACTATTTAAACAGGGAAATACCCAACGTACAATTATAACTTTCAATTTACTCGTTGAAAGTTTAAACTAATCCACTGATTAGGGATGCTATTATAAGAAGTGTTTTATGTAAAATCATGTTGTTAGATGAATTCCTTTGGAAAGAATGAATTTATTTAAAGCTCATTGTGAGTTTAAAATATTATTGGTCCTATTCTCAAATTTAATTATGAATCTCTTTTAACATTTTGCTGTTATTCAGTGTTAAGAAAAATAGTTGGAAAGCAACTATGTGCTTTTAAATTATTTAACAAATTTCTTAGAAACGTTTCTATGTTGTTAAAAACTTCTTAAAAATGTTTTCTATACTTGTCATAGCGTTGTTTTTTTTATCTTTTAAAGGGAGACGTGGGTCAAAAGTTTTTTTGTCTTAAAAACAATAGACTATTTTAAAAGTAAATTCGAATTTTTTGGGGACGAAAGACTTCTATAAGTATTTTTCATAACAAAATTTGATCACACAAGCGACTGCTTTCGTATATAAATAAGCTCTCCAATGGAGAGCAGTGACGTTTATTACGTGAATGAATAAATGAAACTAAAAATATCATTCAAGTAAACTCTATTTCTGTTATGACGATAGTATTATATTTGTTACTAGTCGATAAAGCAGACACAAATTGAAAAATTGGTTGTTTTTTATGTTTTACTAAAGTCAGCACTACAGACACAAAAAAGATTGGCAAAATATAGTTTAATCGTTGCTTGTAATGTGTAAAGGTTAAAACGCTGATCAAAATAATGTATAGGATCATATGTTTTAGACGAACGCCTAAGGATCGATCTTGAAACGCTGATCAAGAAAATGTATAGGAAAATGTATCTTTGACCATCGGTTAAGGCGGGGGCAAACCAGTCCAACATTTCATCCAACATTTTTTTCCCATGTTGGATGAAATGTTGGATGAAAAAATGCATGTTGGATGAAGCAAAATTTTAGGTTTGTGGGACTGCTTTTAAAAACATTCGAACGATAAAGAGTTCATTCATTCCTGAAAAACAATATTGCAGACGGAAGGAATTCTGCAGTGTTGCTTATGTTGCTGAAAGAACTCGTCGATTCAGACGATGAAAAACCAACCCGCGGAAAAAAAAGAGAGTGGATAAAGAGGAGGGAACATAATGGATATTTTAGTAATATCATTAAAGAATTGAAGATCGAAGACAGATTCGGATTTAGGGAAATGTTTCGGATGTATGTGGGGGATTTCGATTTCCCATCTGATATCACCGGGCCAGATGAGCAACTGTGGTGGCCACAGACCAATCATGGCAGAAGAAGAACTCGCCCTTACTCTTCGTTTTCTTGCGACAGTAAAATCGTTTCAATCACTTCACTTTCAGTTCAGAATTTCTTTGAATGCAGTATCCTATATAATAAACGCATCAAATTAAAAACATTCCATTCAAAAACGTTCGAAATTCGCGGGATTTTTATATTTTGGATGAAAAGTACCACCAAACCAATCCAACATGAAAGTTCACGCAACTCAGATAGAGAATTCCTTTGATCTTGCCGAAAATGTTGGATGAAATGTTTGACGGCGATCAAACTTCATCCAACATCGTCCAACACGATTTTTTTCTTCTTTTTTGAAAATTTCAAATTTTTTTAAAATTTTGAAGTGACTCAAACCAGTCCAACATTTCATCCAACATCACAAAAATTGCATGTTGGATGGAATGTTGGACTGGTTTGCCCCAGCCTTTACAAAGATATTGTGGTTCGAAGGTTTTTTGATGACGTCATCAACCCGTCAATTCCGAAATGGATTCGGGAACCCAGGTTTGGGAAACTTACCCAAATTGGTCCCAGGTGGTCTCTAGTTATCCACCCGGTGAAAAATCACTGACGTCAGCACTTCGTTTCCAAGTTATTTGGCCTCAAAGTTGTAAGTGCACTGTTATGGCTTCATTAATTTAATAATGGCGTATTAACCGTTTAGCCGGTCTATACGGGAAAATATAGACCGAGGTCATGACGTCATAGACCGAACGCAGTGAGGTCCATGCGAGTGACAGAGGTCTATATTTTCCCGTATAGACAGACTAATAAGATTAATAAGTCATTTATTACCCCACTGATTATTTCATAACCATTAATGAAAAAAAAGGTTTTAGAGTCCAGGGGTCTTTACCAAAAACAAGGCTTAGGTGGAAACCATGTAACATTCTTTATATTTCGAACGTACACAGACATTCGATCCACAACTCGTTCAAAAATAAACAACACAATACAACTTTTAAAAATAGAATATTTCAAAACAGTTTTAAAATTCAATTCTTTGTCATTTCGCTGGTGGAGTATTAAACGTATTAAAATTAGATGTACAATTGTTAAAATTTTTTCCGGAAAAAAATGAAGAGAGGGTTAAAGACTGCGTGGAACTGTAGTATTAAGAGCTGTCGATTGGTTATGTACGTCAAGTTGGTTATTATTTGAGCTCAAGATGTTTGACATTTTGTAACGGTGAGTGGTACTAGCTGATTTGTAATTTCTTAACGAATCAATATTTTTGTGACCACTGTGTTGGGCTACATAAACTTCGGGGACATTTGCATCCAAAAGCTTTCCAATCGATGTTTTTCTTACCGAATGAATTCGTCTATTTTATTCAAATCGTCAGATAAACTATCGTCTACCAGACGAAAACAATGAGTAATTGACATTTTTCCACCACTTTAAATTAACTTTCTTGTTTTGTTTTTGTTTTGATGTCGGTTAATACGGCGTCATATAGACTGATCACGTGAAAAAAAAACCAATCAAATTTTCCGAGAACGTTCGAATAAACGTAAACATCCGAAAATACTCAACAGTGGGGTAATAAAGTAAGATATTGACGTTGAAGTAGCGATATTGACGTCGCGCCGTAACGTTAAATTTTGAACGAAAATTTAACATTTAAGATATAACTTTTTCGGCTACATCAAAGGAAATTGAACACATCCACTTTGCCTGTTACAGACACACACACACACACATTCTCTGTATTATTGTTGCGACCAGCCATATTCCCGTGGAAGAATCCACTGAATGGCTCGTTGAATTTATGTAAGGGATACCAAACAAAAACATAGAACGCAGTAATTTGAATTTTTAAAAGTCACAATCTGCATTATTCTATATTTATACTCGCTGAAACTAAACGTCTAAGAATATAAGCAGGTGCAAGAAAAAATAAATAAATAAATAAAAATAAAAATTTAAAATGTCCAACGAAATAAAAGGCAAAATCTGCTAAAACTAATACTTTCTTTGCCATTCCAGAAGTACACCAGGGAAAAAAGTATACCAGACATTAAAAAAAAATCCAACTTTTTTTGGTATGTCATACAAAATCAGCTATTCACTCTATTGCATACGGCAACCCTTCCAAAGTTGTACTCAAAATATAAGAAATCAATAGTTGAGAACACATAAAAGAGTAATATAAAAACTTGAATCATTTGGTATATTGTATATCTACCGAAAGAACAGTTTGCCTTACAGACCCAAACTGATAATCAAGAAAATCAATTATTTTGATTTAATGCGACAAGAAAACAGCGCAAACGTGCCGTGTATGATAACAATGCAGCGTAACAGATGTAAACATTGATTTAAGTTTGTTTACATTTAGGTTTATTATAACGACATCGACACTGAATCAGCCATTTCGTAGCGTTAAAAACAGTAAGAACGGAAAAGTTACTTTTTACAGTTTCTATAAATTCTTTTCTAGGATATACACGCTGGATTTAATATTTAAGGGAAATTTTAGCTCTGAAAGTTAAAACGGCTAAAAAATCGTTATACACCCAAATTCATTTCTCTACCTAATAATCTAAACAACACACCTTCTTTTCTTTCACTTTCTCAGTAGGTAGCTTGCTAGCATTCTCTGTATAAAAGCTCAATCAGTTTTTTACTTAGAATACTAAACTTCGCTTCACCGCAAAGAGAACGAATTGGAAGCGTATACAATTGTTTGATACATTTTCAATCAATTCTCTTTGTGATGTTAAATCATCGTGCGTTCTATTCTAATTAACAACACTAACTTTGTTCGACAACAACGGTTTGTTTGTAACATCTTAGATGCGAATTATTCAAATTCGAATGCGTTCGAGTTATTTGACCTCAAAATTTTAAGTGCACTGTAAGGGCTTCATTAATTTAAATTAGGATATTGACGTTAAAGTAGTGATATTAGATTAGATTCGAATTATTCATATTCGAATGCGATAGATTTTTTAAAAAAATAAGCAACCTTGGTCCGAGAACACAAAAATGGAAAATATGGAAGAACAAAAAATCTTAAGCTAACCTCATGATTGTTTGAAATAACTTTTTGCAGGATTAATTTGCTTCGGTTCGGTTTTCCTTTTTCAGTTGCTAAACAGTTTGTTTCTGTGAAATACGGCGCGCTTTATGGCAATCAGGGGGTAAAATTAAATTATTTTAACCATAAAGACCCCGTACGGTTTTTAAAATAAGCAACAAATAAACCCCCGTTTTGTGTTTTTTTTAACTTACTAAATTTTAGCGTAACGCCATGCATTGGAGAGACAATGCTTGAGGAATAAGAATGTGACCCATGATTTTTTGGCTATGGCCTCACTGTGCACACACATACACAAGGCGTATTAATATATAGATTAATTGACAATCAAAGTTTCAAGTGATATATCCTTATAATGCTGCCTTTTTATCCTTTAATGATAGCAAATCTTGCCTTGTTGTTTTCAGTCCTTCCAAAGTAACCTTCGACTAAGACTACCCGGCATGTCATAACCAATGGTTTTATGAAACAGTACTCAAAATGTATAAAGAAATATATGCTTGTGTACGTCGCTATCGATAGACCGTACACCAGATATAAAAAAGACGTGCTCGAAGACGTACAAGAGAAAAATTATTTACTATAGTCATTGAACAACTTAAGAAGCAAAAGCATCTGCTTTAAGAAGAAGCGCGGAAGTTAACGAGAAACACTTTGTTGATGTTAATACACACTTTTCCGTACAAATGAAATTTTGTAAGAAACTTGTTTTTCCGTTGTATCTTATGGTGTAGAAGCTTCAAACGGTACACATCTGATGAATGTAGTAGTGTGGTAGTTCCAACTACGATTAGCACCAACTATTATACAATCTTACTATCGGCAAGTAGGGTTTTGACACAAATTGCGGTAAAAATTCTTAAACAAACCCTCTTTATTTATTTTTTATTTTTGTATCAGATCTTTCTGTTAGTTATGTTACATCTAAGGGGATAAGAAACAAAGATATGTGACTGGTAATATTGTAAATAGATCGTAAAAAATGTGGCATTTGTTTACATAACACAGAGAGACACGCAGATCTAGCCTATAAGGGAAACATAACATTTCGCTTGAACTTCAGTTAAATAGCTACGGCTTATGATGTCAATGATTTCTTATTTTGCTGCAGTTGCATTGACGTGTGCAGTGCATTGTATAATGCTTGCGTATTTTGCATGCTCGTTGTTCCCGTGTGCTATCTTTTAGCAGACTGACTTCGCACCTAATGAACAATGTAATGAATGAGAAATATGTAAAAAACCCGGAGAATTTCAAGTGTATATTATTTTAAAAATTACATCCTAAAGTTTCAAAAATTTACAACAAATTAAACCAAATTAAATTCTTTTGGTCTTGGCGGAATGTCGAGATAAAATATTCGTGTGTTGTCCACTTAGGCAATTATTGCAACAAAATTAGCTATTTTCTGAGGCCTGTTTTTGAACTTAAAAAATGATGCGTACAAAAAAATGTATTTTCTATCAAAATGACCAGTATTTTGCGCAATTCTATGAATCAAATCTTTTCACAAATGCGCCCCTCGGCAACTACAATGATGCCCAGTAACGGTTAACTTGAATAAATTATATTTCGCAGTCTTCTGATTGGCTCATTCACTCATACGGCGAAACCTTGACAATATTTTGGCGAAAACAGAACGAGACATCGCTTTGTTTTTAAAGGTGGTGGTCAGGCATTCACTTTTTTAGGACGTGGCCGGGTTTTCGTCAAATATACGCCAGTTTGTTGACTTTTTTTCATCATTATGGACTTCGCAACAACAGTTTTAATTAAATAATTTCCTCCGCTTAAAAGTTTCCTGAAAATGGCAACAAATTCTGTATATCCTTGGTAATACCATTAATCATTTTTTAGAATTAAGAATATTCCAAAAGACCATAAAAAATTCTTAAACAGAAGAACGCGTAATGAGATAATAGAAATTGGCAAAATAATTTAAAGATATCATTGTTAACTTGTAATCTATACGTGAACCGAATCAAATCAATCACATACTCAATACATAGAAATCGTGTATTTCACAGTGTAGAAAATCTGACCACACTGTGAAAAACCAGGTTCTATGTATTGAGCGAAATGGCTAGAATGATTTTCCTGCCTATTTTCAATCTTTTTTTATTGATGCATGTGCAGCAGTGTGGTACTGAATATCAGGTGCTATGGATTCGAAAGAAGATGGTTGAATAATTTTCCTTAATCCTATTCAGGCCGAAGTATACGTTGTGAGTGTAGTGCCGGGACGGAAGGGAGGGGGGGTGCAAAATGCCATGAGGGTTCAGACTTCAAATAATAAAAATATGAGGTGTCAAATGGCTGAAATGAAAATATATAAATATTATTAATATTATTCACAAGCAACGGAAATATCAAAGTTTTATTGTAAAAAGGGCATTAGAGGGCGTGTCAAAAAAAAAAAAAAGCCAACGGGCGTAAAGAGGGTGGCAGGGCGAAGTAAATAAGCTCCGTGAAGTGTTTTATATAGATAAATATAAAAGTTAACAATTTTAACTGTTAAAAAATAATAGAACAGTGTCTTTCAAAAAGAGCGTGGTACACCACCTGCTGCGCAAGTTTTGAATTTTGTTTTTTATATTTTTGATCCAATATGATAGAAACTCGGCGACTTGCAGCATCATGCCATTCACGGTTTACTAACAAAAGCTTTTTTTTTTTTGTTTTTTGACTGATAAAATTTTTTCGACGGTTGTTGCTTTTTCTTGTGTTCCGTGCATTAAAATCCAAAATACTTCAAAAATAACATGATACAAAGGTTCGATCATTTTATATTCTGTGTATATATGCGTATTGTGTTTTATGAAATTAATAAAATGGAGCCGGTGTAACCGTAAATAATTACTCCCCGAAAAAAATTCCCCCCCCCCCCCCCCCCCCACCTGTAGTGGTAATTTCCCAGGAAATTATTACTCCCACACGGAAATTATTACTCCCTTGAAATCACTCTTTTATGAATGGAGAAGTACTTTCTTCCCAGTAAAAACTAACTTTCCCAGTAAAACTAACTCTCATGAAGACATTTCATTGCAAATTTGAATGCGCGTGGTTCCTTTATTCATAATTTTTATACTTTGTTTTATCGATTTCTAATCTTAAACAGTTCCTTTTCCATGTTTTTCTAGAGTGTCAAGCTCCAGTTATTTTTACTTTGTTTGATACATTTTTTAAACTCAAACGTTTATTTTATCTACAACAAAATACTATTATTTACTTTATCCGATAAGTTCTTAAGCTCAAGGTCAAAAGTTTGTTTTTCTATTATTTAAAGCTCTAATAATCTATTATTTATTTCATTTATAAATTTTGAAGCTCAAGCAGTTCTTGTTTTCCAGATTTTATAAGATTTCAAGCTCCGAAAATTTTTTTCTCTCGTGATTTGTTAGCTATAATCATTTTGTTTCTAAACTCAAAACCGATTGTACTTTTTTGTATTTGTTAAATTTATTTCCTATTCATTTTATTACAGTTTTTCGTTGTAAGGTTGTAGTTATCGTGAGAAAATAGATTATCAAATGATCTTGAAATGATTATTCTAAAGTCAAGTTCAGCTGCATATATACATAGAGATATCTCTGATATATACCAACCACTTATAAGAAACAATTAAAATCATTTGATTCTGAAAGCTTTTTGTATTGACATTTCTTTAAACAACTCTTGCTTCTTATAAAAGCTTGTATATATATGGATTTTAATGGTCCCACTGAAAAAGAGAAGCCAGATCCACCCCACCGGATTTTTAACTCTTTCGGTAGTCCACTGTAAGTTCTCTTAATAAATTCTTTTTATCTGCAAAATAATGGTCATTTTTTATTTATTAAGATAGGGGAGTAAAAATTTCCTGCGGGGAGTAATAATTTTCTGGTAAATAGATACTCCTGGGAGTAACAATATCCCGGGAAATAAGTACTGGGGAGTACTTATTTCCTAGTAAATTATTACCGGGGAGTAAACTTTTAGGGGAGTATATTTTTACGGTGATACCGGCATAATTTTTGTGAGCAAGTGACTAATATTTCACTGTTCTTTTTTGCGACTGCTAAAAATAAGGTATTGGTTAATAAAAAAACATCTTTGAGAATACGTCAAATTCTATTCCATTTATTACGGATATTAAATTGCTATTATAATTGCTGTCTTAATATTCCAATGATATATTATAAAGGAGTATATACGTATGTTAAAAAAATCAAAAAAATCAGGCATTGTATGTAAATCAGCATTATGGGAAAATTTTCTCAATCATTAAATACGAATTAAGTTCATACAAAATTTTAAAACCAGAAGTTAGATATCGACTGCGAGTTTACCTTCATGGTTTATGTAAATACATATATTTTTTAGCATATAAATAGGTATGTTTGGCAGAATCTTGGTAAACTATTCTTGCAGCACGAGAAGTATTATACTTTATAGATAAAAAGCGAAATATTCCAATAAGCCACTTGAAAGATACCCTATCAGTCCAAATTAAGGGCTAAAATTTTCCTCCGCCTTTAATTTTCATCGTTCATAAATTTAGTCACCCCTTCAGTATATCACCACTAACTAACGCCGGCAAAAAGTTTAGGTCGGCAAATAATTATAAAAAATCGAAGTTAATATAAAGTTTGGCTACATTTAATTTCTATTCGAAACCTAATCTTAAACAAATAAAAGCTCCAAAATCTATTGCATGCAAAAATCAATTTTTCTGATGACATAATAATTTAACAAGAAAATATTATGTCATAACATAATCAGAAAAGTGATTTTAAATTAATGCGCGAAAAAAATGATAACAATGCTAAAAGTTTGAGAGAACTAATACATGCGAGAATTTATTTTTATACAGCAGGCTAAATCAGGTTGAAAGGTTAATTAAATAAAATTATTCGTCGGCTCACTTTCCAGTCCTGCTGGGAACCCCGTTACAATTTCGGAATATTTATTATAGACTACACGCAAAATTTTGATAGGTGAAACAGTCATGATCGTACCATCTGCCACTAGGAAGCATGCTGGTGCAGTGTTCTTTATTTCCATAGTTATTAGGTTCGCCTTTGTCCCAATTTGTATAACGTACCGGCGAGCCATCTGTCCATTCGAAACTTCCTTCGCTGTTTCGGTCATGAAGGCCGATTTGTATATTGTTAAGGCCCCTAAAAAACGAATGCATAAAAATGTAAATGCAGTTTTTGAAATTTTATAAAGTTGATTTCGTTCCGATTAACAGTGAAAATACTGATATCAGCAAAACCGTGTGATGTCTTGCTTGTGTCAGAGAAAAATTAGTGTATACGCAAAGAATTTCCGCCCCCTAATTGAAATTCTGGTTCAGCAAAGTTGGATTTTCGAGAAATTTTTAAGCAAAGCAAGATGTCGGTCCAACCGGCTTAAGCAAAGCTAAGGTGAACAAAAATATCAAATTATATTTCGTCACGAGTGTTGTAAAAGAATTGGTTATACCTTTCACAATAAAAACGTTATCTTGGCTCTTTTAAATCATTTTGAAATTTTTAAACTGCTCTTTTTAACTGTACAAAACAGTACTTCTACGACAAACTTTGTTTAAACATTTCAAATTTAGACAGGAATTCGTATACTCGTTGCAACACTGTAAAATATTTAATATGGCGTCTAAATGTTCACCGCAGCACGTGGCTTACGGCAATACTTTTTTAGTTTGTACAAAGTTTGTACAAGAGGTTTACCATGCTATCTTATATTTTTATAACTCTCCTCAATGCAGTTAGACTTCTCATTTTATTGTTAAGTGGTTGATTTCTGATCTAAAAAGTCTGCAAGCAAAGTTAGAATGGGTGATTGTTACGGAAGCCGAGAGAGGCCAAACCGAAGAAACTTAAAATGTTACAGGAAAACCTAAAATATTAGAGGAAAACCCAAAATCTGTTAAAAAAAGCGAATATTTCTTTACAAAACTGAAATTCTTCCAGAGAAACCCAATGTTTTGCACATAAACTTAAAATCTTTATAACGAATCATAAAATCCGAAAAAAAAGTTTAAAATCTTTGTAAGAAATAAGAAATTTTATTTGCAAAAGGAATTTTTTTTCTTTCGAAGAAACTGAAAATTAATTAAAAAGGACATTGTTCCTACAATGCATTCATGAGCAGTGCTTCATTTTTCTTATTAACGATGTTTTGCACGCAATGTGGAGTGGTGTTACAAAATATCAACTACTTTTGTACAAATTGTGGGATAAAAACATACTGCCAGTACAATGATCGACCGTTGCAAGATAGCAGCAATGTAGAAGACTTGATAACATATTATTTTAAACAGAACTATCCATATGATGCAATTTTGGTATTTCTGGAAGTTTATCATAATATCAAAATAAGCAAACGAACACTGAAACGACGGTTATGTCAATATAAACTTCAAAAGAGGAAAAACGATGTGTCTGAGGCAGTATTGCAGTCGATCATTGAAAGGGAACTGGAAGGTCCGACCGCTTGTAGAGGATATAGGGGCCTCTGGTATATTTTGAGAAATTCCTATGGTATGCAAGTAAAGAGAGACACTGTTATGACACTACTTAGAAGTATTGATCCAGACGGCACAGCACAAAGAAGGGCTCGTCGTTTAAACCGCCGTGTTTACAAGTCAGAAGGTCCAAATTCATGTTGGCACGTGGATGGGTACGATAAGCTGAAACCGTACGGCCTACCAATACATGAGTGTATAGATGCTTTTTCGCGCAAAATAATATGGCTGAAAGTGGTGCGCAGCAACAACAATCCTCTTGTTACAGCTTATTACTACCTAAAATCAATTGAAGAATTTAAGTTGTGCCCTAAACTGCTTTGTAACACCAGCACCAAATCGTTCTGTAAAAGTACTCACAACTTGTTGAAATACTTTGTCATCATTTGAGTCAAATAAGTCTTTCAACTTTGCCTGCATATCTAAATCCGGTACATCATCAATCAATGTTGTAATCTTTGGACCACCTAAAAGTTTTGCTGCAACAGCAGGGAGAAGACATCTTGGGCCAGCACATCCACTTATAAGAGCAATTGCTACCATATTGCCAAAGAAAGAAAATTCTCCACTTTTCATTTTTTCAGTATTGTGTAAAAATGTAAATTGTCCAGAGGCTCCAGAATGCATGATGTGTTTCTTAGCATCTTCAAAAAACAAAGAAAAAAATTCTCTAGTTGGGCCATCTCCATCAGTCAAGTCATCTCCAATGAAGTTTACTTTGAACGAGGTTACACCATTTTTAAAATAAAGTTTAAGTTTCTGCATAGTATCTGAAAATACTTTTCGACGACGGATATTTAAAACAATGGGCACAGTGCCTATTGAAAAAAATTGTTTAAGATTGGATAGTTTCTCTGAAAATGAAGCTTCTACAAGTGTGGATGTATTAGTGATAGCATTTGAATTTGAAAATATGGCACTTTGATTACTTGAAAAATACATGTTATTAACATCTTCATTATTTTCAGCTGCATTATTGTCCTCGTCATCTCTTTCCATGAATAATTCCGTATATAAATTTGGAACAGCTGGAATATCTTCATCTGATTCATTGTCGAACTGAGACGATGGAAGGTTTTTCATTGACAATTTAGGCGAATCCTCAAATGAATCATTTGTTTGTTGAAAGAATGCTGCTTTTAAGCATAGATAAAATACACATTTGGCATACGACTTTCCAAGCTCTGATTTGTTTTAATCCAAACGAAAACTTTTTCCAGTACCTGGTAAAAGAACAACTTCACTCATGTCCGGATATAATAAAACATATTCATCTAGCGCACAAAAATATTGGTCGTGGTTCCCATATTTTTCAATAGCAGCTGCTTTTAAGTCAATGACATTACACTTTTCGTATACTTGAACAGGCAAGCGACCTCTGATTCTTTTTAGTACGTCTTGCTCTCGTTTCGTTAAACCCACTTCAATAAAGACTAGTTTCTCTTTTTTGGGTGTCTTGTTTTTAGTAGCTGGTTGGTGATCTTTCTTTTTCTTCGCAACAGCCAGTTGTCGCTTGTTTTCCCTTGTTGTGGTAAACTGCTTAAGAGTTATTGTTTCTGAACCGTCATCTTCCTTGCTATTCTCAAAATCTTTTTCTAGTTGCCCCCCCCACATTTTGAGCACCACTTGTGGGTAGGTTCAGCTTTGCTGCCACATTTTGAACAGTACGGCGCCATGTTTGTTTACTGTGCCGCAACAAATTTTGAAAGATGGTTTCTTAAAATGATTTTGGGTTTGATTTTTGAAGAAAGTTTTTTGAAAAGATTATCGGTTTGGTTTTGAAATATGGTTTCTTGAAAAGATTTCCGGTTTGATTTTTAAAAAAGGTTTTTTGGAAAGATTTTTGGTTTGGTTTTGAAAGATGGTTTCTTGAAAAGATTTTTGGATTATTTAGAAAAATAGCGGTTTCTTACAAAGATTTTTGGTTTGGCCCCTCTCGGCTTCCGTAGATTGTGTTTTTATTGTCATAGCTTAGAATACTATACATTTTGTTGGTTAAACTTAACAACTTGAATTCTAATCGAACCTTTTTAAAACTTCGTTCTGAATAACCAAATTTTCCAGTATGGATGAAATACTCGCAAGATGACCATTTCGGCTTCTGCATACTTGTTTTGCTTCATCCCATGTCTTTCGTGATGAGGAAATGTAATAATGTGGATTGAACTTTTTTTCTATAGCACCTAATAAAAAAGAAAAGAATTGATACCAACCTACCAACCGAATCAGAATGATTCAAGCCTTTCGCACTTTATACTGGGCTAGATAAATAAAGAATGTCCCTTTTGCTTTGCTAGATACAAAACATACCATAAACTTCATGTCAATTAGATATATGAACGTGCGAGATACTTAAAATATGTCATAGATAGCGCGGTGTGAAAGAATATAAAGGAAATATTTGAATCTGTTTAAAAATAGAAGAAATATTAGTAATTTTATAGTACAAATGGCTACAATACAGAGTTTATGATATGACTCAGAGTAAACATTTAGTAGAATTTACTTTTTTTTTTACTTTTTTTTATCAGGTATTATTTTTGTTATTCCGGTCTGTCAAATGTTGAGATGTAAATGATGATACATCTGCATTTTCAATATATTTTAATGACGACCTTTGTTACGGTTTAATGACTCTTTACAAATAGGAATTACAATTTATTTGATAAATCATGCGTCCAAAAAATTCATGAAAATTTCATGGCGGGTACTGTTTATATTCTTAAACAGTGTTTCCTTGAAAGATTATTTCGAATAAAACAAAAACCATACCCAAATTTATGTAAGTATTAACTTTTTAAGGTGGTAGTATTGTACGGATCGGTATGAATATTTTTACGCTAAATCCAACCATCTACTCAATATTCCAAATTGCAATTAATGTCTGATAAACACATTCTCATGCTTAATTTTTAACAAATTCCCGCAAAAAAATTCTAGCAGTTTTAACGCCCCGTGCAATAGAGCTTAAATATATACTTCATAACTTTTGTTTTTGGAGTATGTTAAAGCTGATATGTTCTTTCTTGATGATTATCAGATCTATATTCCCGTTTAACTTGACAAATCATGACAGCACATTGTCTCTTATCTATAACCGTACCTATCCGCGTCACCTGTGTGTTCACTTTTGTTGTAAGTTGGGATAACTAAAAAAAGAACATTATAGCCACTTTAAACTAAATCCTTAAAATATATTAAAAATTTACAGAGTACTTCGTTTTCTTCAATTTTCAAATATAATGCTAGCTATTTCCAAATTTACCTTCGACTCTTCTGTCTTGAGAGCTGTAGAGAGTTGTTCTAAATTATAAGGTGAAAATTATCTAAAGAGATTTAAATTTCACGTGCAGCATAGTTTTTTGTTTAGTTGGCCAATGGCATACACTCCTTGTTTGTCTATCAGTTTTTTAAAAAGTTGATTTTAAACGCATGCATTGCTAAAGTTTTGGATAATATCGTAATTCAGTACTTGAGGGTCTGAAATTTCATATAGCAAAGCTTTTCACCAATTGAAATTTGTTATTGAAAAATACTTTTCTATTTAATATTGAGGAGGGGAAAGCAATCAATTTTAACCCGATATTTCTGTATATAATACAAACATAAAAAGCATGAATTAGCTGAACAAATCAATTGCTCCTCTTACCTGTCAAGAAGAAAGTACACTTTAGGGAAATACAAGCAAACCTTAATCGAGAAAAAACAACGAAATTCATGATTTTTTTTTGTTTCAAAAGTGGTTTGATTCATAGTTCAAATTGGTTTATTTAACTGAACCTTTTTCAGAAGTACTGATTTTTAGGATCACTTGCAAATGTGTAACAGATTCATATTCTTTTATTGTTACTCTTTTGTCCAAAAATTAACCGAAATTAGGACTAAAGTCTGTTCATAGTCAAATAAAGAACCAACTAGTATAGAGTTTAATTCTTATCGCAAATGAGATTATTCTACAAAGAGTTAAATAAATGATTACGTCTGGAGGAATATATTTTTGAAATGTACAAAATAGAAAGAAAAAAAAGTTTAAGGGAAACGTCAAGAAGCAAGTGGAAATCAACATATAGACCGGTATAAAGTGCAACTGAAAGGAATTCTGAAGCAGATTTTGGGTCAAACAGAAAGTAATGTCTACGTGGGCGAACTTTGTAACGACGCAGACGCTTACCCTTATAAACCATCCCGTACATATTTTCAAAATATTGTGAATATTTATGATGATTGTCAGTTTGCTTCGTAAAAAGAAATTATGTTTCTATGAGGGGGAAATTATGGAACAAATTTACCGACAAGTTCTCGTTTTTTAAGAAAACAATAACTTTATTCAGCAAGTTAATAACCAATCAGGAAAACAATAAAATAAAATAAATAAAAAATATATATAAAAATAGCTTTTTGCACTCTATTTCAGCTAAGCAGAGAAAGAATATCAGCTTTTTGCACTGTAGAGTTGAAAAATAAGTATAAACTGCACTCGTTTCTCGGTGGAAATATAGCATATATTTTGGGTAGATTAGCCAATTACAGTGCGAGAAAAACTCTAACCATATGATAAGAATCGGTATGGATATTTTTACGTTAATTCAACCACCTACTCAATATTCTAAATTGCAAAATTAATGTCTGGCAAACAAATTCTTGCTTGCTTTTAAACAAAGTACCGCAAAAAAATTCCCGCATTTTTAACGCCCCGTACAATAGTGCTTAAAGATATACTTCATAACTTCTTTGGAGTATGTTAAGGCTCATATGTTCTTTCTTGGTCTGAATTGACAAATCATGCCAGTCTACCTTCTTTTATCTATAACCGTACCTATCCGCGTCACTTGTGTGTTCACTTTCGTTGTAAGTTGGGATAACTAAAAAAAAGAACGTTATAGCCACCTTAAATGAATCCTTAAAATATATTCAAAATTTACAGAGTACTTCGGGGTATTTTTAATTTGCAGATATAATTGTCGCATGCTAGCTATTTCCATTACCTTCCACTCTTCTGTCTTGAGAGCTGTAGAGAGTTGTTCTAAATTATTAGGTGAAAATTATCTAAAGAGATTTAAATGTCACGTGAAGCATAGTCTTTTGTTTAGTTGGCCAATGGCATATACTCCTTGTTTGTCTATCACTTAGACCTGTTTTTTAAAGTTAATTTTAAACGCATCAATCCCCAAAGTTTGAATGTTAATTATATCGTTATTCAGTACTTGGGGGTCTTAAACTTCATTGAGCAAAGCCAATTGAAATTTGTTATTGAAAAAATACTTTTCTATTAAATATTAAGAAGGGGAAATTAATGGTGATGCCAATCGAATTAAGGGTGGTTAGTAATGTTAAAAGGAAAGTATTATAATATAAAACATAAAGACACAACGCAGCAGAGCTCTTTTTAGCAACTGAAAAAAACAAAACAAATAGCAGAACAAACATTTTCGCATTTGTCAACCACCATCAATATACCACCCCCAGCACCCACCACCAATATACCACCCCCAGCACTGCTACTTCCAATGGATCAAAGTTAAAATACCAAATAACTATCGCCTTTTTCGTTAAAGCAACAAATGTGAAAAAAATTTGCTTACGAGTATCTCTTGCCAATGCAGCTTGCTTTGCTTTTACTCCATTTATCTATGAATAAAATGATAAATAAAATAATAAAGTTATATGAATACAATGAAAAGAACTTTGAATAAAAGGAAATATAAAAATACACGAAAAAATGGACACGTGGATTTGTAGATTTTGCTATTCAAATTATAATAGAACAAAAAATTGTTCTAGCAGAATTTTTTTGATAAAATTATAAGTGGTGGAGTTACCATTACCAGTGTACCATTGCGGGGATATACAGAGTGCCCTTAGATTAATGATTTTTCCTTCTTTTTCATCAAAATAGTGTAACAGTATCCACAATAAAAGCTCTGTTAGTAAATTTTGCTCGATGTTTAAAAAACTGTTTAAAAAAGCTCAGTGTGATTAGTTCCATCTTTGTAAATTCAAGATTTGGCTGAATGATAAAAAGTTAATATTACTTACTTGTGAATGGACACTCGAAATTTTAATATCTGAAATAAAAAAGAAAATGAATGCTAATACAGAAACGAAGGAATAAATATAGATGAATAGCATAAGAAAGAACTAACCCATGTTGATGGTATGATTACGTTGTTTTGTTTGCAATGTGATGATCTAGATTGGAAATAAGATTTTTTCGTAAATTTTCCGAATAATTGAAAAAAAACGATCGTAATAACTAAATAAATGTATGTGATTTCTGTCTGTGAAAAACAAAGGTAATTATATTTTTTACAGTTTTTTAAAAAAGCACCTATAAAGCATCCCTTAAAACTATTTTCTGTATTTTATAAACTTTTTTTCTCATTTTTAATTAGCCGAAGAAAAAAAAATATTTGATAAAATAAACTGGTTATTTTATTGTATTGTGTGCGACTTTAAGTTTACCGAACGTTTTAACACCACAGGGAGTTTAAAACATTTGATTTGTGATAAGTGTAATCTTCCACGGGTTTAAAACATTTGATTTGTGATAAGTGTAATCTTCCACGGGTTTAAAACATTTGATTTGTGATCAGTGTAATCTTCCACGGGTTTAAAACATTTGATTTGTGATCAGTGTAATCTCCCACGGGTTTAAAACATTTGATTCGTGATCAGTGTAATCTTCCACGGGTTTAAAACATTTGATTTGTGATCAGTGTAATCTTCCACGGGCTTAAAACATTTGATTCGTGATCAATGTAATCTTCCACGGGTTTAAAACATTTGATTTGTGATCAGTGTAATCTTCCACGGGTTTAAAACATTTGATTCGTGATCAGTGTAATCTTCCACGGGTTTAAAACATTTGATTCGTGATAAGTGTAATCTTCCACGGGTTTAAAACATTTGATTTGTGATAAGTGTAATCTTCCACGGGTTTAAAACATTTGTTTCGTGATCAGTGTAATCTTCCACGGGTTTAAAACTAGTCTTTATACTAATGCTTTGTTTTCTTGTCACGAGAAAAGTAGATGTTTTTTTAAGAAATAACTTTATTTAAAATGTCACCTTTTTAATAATGTATTCTGTATGCTTTTGCAAAAGCGTTTGTTTAATTAAAAAGTTGCATTGCATATGCAAAAGTCACAGGTAAAATGTAATAATAAAAATATAATAATAAAAATATAATAATAAAAATGTAATAATAAAAATGTAATAATAAAAATGTATAATAAAAACTTCACGTTTCCAGAATGACCCTAAAGTTTCACGGAAAAACCTTTGCGTTTTGTTGATTTCATATTTCCAAAGAAAGAAACTTTCGCAAAAAGTGGCATAAAACGCGAAAGTTCCTGCCCAGGAAAGATTCTTCACGTGCGGTAGCTAATTATTTTAAATATTTTCGAAAATTAAACAAAACTAATGTTGAAGATTTTCATATTGAAGTTTTTCGTATTCATTAGAATATTTCCTGGAATAGGAACTAATGTTGAGGCGCTTTAATGTCTGTCAGTGTCTACAATCTACAACCGCCTTACTAACAGATAAAACACAGCTTGTTCAGTATGAAATGTCGCGTACTTGTAATTTTTGATCTTTTATCTCAGCTGAAAGACAATCTATGATAAAAAACAACAATACAAATAAAAAAAGCACTTAGTAATACCTAAACAACTGAGAAATAGTTAAAAGTAATGTAACGTCTTTGTCAAGGAAACTTTTTAGTACAATTAATAATTTGCTGATTCAGATAATTCAAAAGCACATAATAACTCAATCGTTACTTACTGGTATTATTGATCTCCCGTTTTTGAATATCTTTAAGGCTATCAATCTGAACACAACACAACATTTTCTTTAGCAACTATAACTATTATCTAATTACAATGTTTTTATTATAATTAATCTGCCAAAATCTTTGGCAGATTTGACTATCTTTACTATTGACCAAATATGTGAATGACTAATGGTTATGCTTACATCAATTGTTTGTCTGTTGAGAATAATACTGTTGCTGTCTATAAAAAAATGAATTTTTGATTATGTGTTTGATGATGTATTTACTTTCCTGTTAACTTAATTTTGAGTTTGGGAAACTCAACAACGCCTTACACGAACAGAAGGCGTGAAGTAAGGCGAACTTATTATCAAATTAGGTGAACATTTAATGCAAGATGAAGCTCGAAACTAATAAAGTTATATTTCTTTTTTACCTGTTCTTAAAAACAATCCATTTAGTGTTCTGTTAACTGACATTATCTGCAATAAAAATATTTCAAGTTATTTCCTGAAAATTGACTAGTTCTACTACTATAAAAGGGTTAGTAAGGTAGCTGTATTCACATGTTATTTAAAAAATTGTTGAATCTCGGGTACACGTATACAGTTTTTTGCTTAGGTAGGAAAATCCTTCTTAATACAATGAGAACTATTCCCTAAATTTCTTATAAACTGCATTGAAATAGTATTAATTTGTTTAAACTACATACGTCTTTCGTTTGGTAGTGGATTTCCGACGCAAGATTAACTAAATTAAAAATCAGAATGGCATGTAGTCTTTTCTTTCTTTTTGCTATTTTAGAAAAAATTATTTCTTTACGCAACCTTGTGGGATTTTACGTACCTGAAGTCGCTGTTAAATTACCCAACGATTTGTTTGTAGATTGCATCTAAACATAATGTTTAGCTTAAATTAGACATTATACATTTAACAAAAAGGGAATTACTTTACATCAATCTCATACACAATTCACCTTGTTTTTTAATTTTATGTCTTCAGATTTACACCTTTCTGCCTCTATGAGCAGCCTGTTTGTCTAGATACGAGTACAAGTGCCTTTGGCTATTTTTTTTTTTTTTAAGAATACACTATGATGTTTTGTTGTTGTTACGGTTACCAAACAATAATGGCGGCTATTCAGTAAGTTCAATGCCCTTCAAAGTTTCGAACAGTCTAGAGGTCATTCTGGATTTTAAATTTCAAGTAAACCGGTATTTATTTCGGATACTGCAGGCATTCAGTATCAAAATTGTTATTCAGTATCGGCATTTTTTATTAAAAATCAACACACCATTATAAATGCGCGTAAAGGTGCCCGGAAAGTTAAATAATCGCGACTTTCTGATAATACACGTTTTTTATAAGTATAAGGCATATAAACATATTCAGGCTCGGATGGGGGAATTTTTTAAACATATGCTAAGTATATTTTCAGCCTTGGTGAATTCGTTTGATGTGTGAGTTTTTCTGGTGATGTGAGTATTTTAATTAGACACAGACTTTTCTAATACCTTATACAAAGTAAGTTTCTAAATTGTTTCTCCGATAAGCATTAAAATTTCGAATTTTCACTTGCTTATAAAAACAAAGTTTTAAATTAAAAAAAAGTTTTTTTCCAAATTCATACGAAAGAAATAATAATATAATCGTTCGCTACATATGTTACTGTGACTATATCTTAAAAACATAACAACATAACTACTTTGCTGGGGAAAGTAGAGGAAATGTTTTTTGGGCCAATATCTTCAAAGGAAGATGGAGAAATTTTATTTCCTAAAATTGAATTTTTAAGCTACTCCAGGCCTAATCTACAATACGGGGCATGTTTTTAAATTGACTTGAGATTAGCCTAAGAATAACTAAAGAAGTCAAATTATGACTTTTATCTTAATTTTTGTCAATTTTGAAACTTTTATTTCGAAAAACGCATAAGCGATTTTTTAACATAAAAAAAGGAGAACAAAAAACAAACTCAGTAAAGATAGTACTTACTTTCTCGTCCAATACGTTGGTAACATGTATTGTCTTTGTTAGCGTTTTATTGATAAACGTCGTCTGAAAGAAAGTGAATTTACTTGTTACTGCTTCTTTCCATCATTTTCACAAACCATTTTCTTTCTAGACTTTAAAGTTTCACACTTTTGGTAGAATTTTTAAGGTGTTTTGAGAATCATCATATACTATTATCTCATTTCCGTATCCCAATCATATTTTGGTGGTTTATATTTATGAACTTGCATTTTAGTAGCATAATTGTCAATAAATAGTTCCCTTCCAAAAAAAGAAATGTTATCTTTACCATGGTGATGCAATAAAAGTGGAATGCACCACGATCTAACAGCTGTCATTACGTTCTGCAACGTAACGTACTTCAGGAGGTAAAAAAAATCAATTTTCATTGTAAATAGGTGTCTAACTAATTTTTTTAATAACTTTTGAGGTATGCCCTTAGTGGTTGAAATTTGTTAACTTATTAATATTTTCAGTTAGCGTCAAGAAAATTTAAAAAATTTAGGAATGTTACCAAGTATGTTTCTATAGTAGCTCATTCGTCAACAGGGAAAAATGATAACAATTTCAAGGTTATATTTTAATCTTGTGTTGCTTCTATTATGTATAATACCTTTCCTGCATTTTTATACCCACTTTCCTATAACCTTTTAATCGTAATTTGTTGTACCTGTTTTAGTAGATTTCTTGTCAAGGTTATTTGTTCAACCAACTTGTCATTAATGGTTTCCGTCTAAAACAAAATTAAAAGTATATACTCTAAGGCAGATACCTCTCTGCTATAATAATGGAACAAACAAAAAAATCAAACAAACAAACAAACAAGCAAACAAACAAAAAAGAAACAAAATTAAGATGAATTTACAATCTACTTGATTCGTTAAAATGCTTGCAATGTTCTCTTGCAGCGTAATTTTTTCTGAATTTTTTTTGTTCTTAAAAACAAAGGTTTGCTATCAAATTTCCCTAATATAATGTTGGAACTAAGAACAAAAAATAGGAGACCTTAATATAATAATGGAGCTAAAAACGATAAACCAAAAAGGATAAAAGCAAAACATGATTTAAAACATGGATGAAATAACCATCTACCTGATTCGTTAAAATATTTGTAATATTCTCTTGCCGTGTAATTCTTTCTGAACTTTCTTTGTTCTAAAAAACAAATGTTTCCTATCAAAAATCTCTTAATATAATATTAGAACTAGAAACGAACAACCAAAAAGGATAAAAGCAAAAAATTATTTAAAACATGGATGAAATAACCGTCTACCTGATTCGTTAAAATATTTGTAATATTCTCTTGCCGTGTAATTCTTTCTGAACTTTCTTTGTTCTAAAAAACAAAAGTTTCCTATCAAAAATCTCTTAATATAATATTAGAACTAGAAACGAACAACCAAAAAGGATAAAAGCAAAACATGATTTAAAACATGGATGAAATAACCATCTACCTGATTCGTTAAAATATTTGTAATATTCTCTTGCCGTGTAATTCTTTCTGAACTTTCTTTGTTCTAAAAAACAAAAGTTTCCTATCAAAAATCTCTTAATATAATATTAGAACTAGAAACGAACAACCAAAAAGGATAAAAGCAAAACATGATTTAAACATGGATGAAATAACCGTCTACCTGATTTCTTAAAATATTTGTAATATTCTCTTGCTGTGTAATTTTTTCTGAATTTTTGTTGTTCTAAAAAAACGGAAAGTTCGTCATTAAAATTCTGAGAAAAATAAATATACAGGTAAGATTTTCCTTTGCCTGATGATATCTAGTGGTACAGATTTCTCCTCTACATTTATGGCAGAATATGGTTAAAATATGGTTGGTGGAGTATTGTTAAAAAGTAATCTAATGCCCACAATCTTACAGATTTTAGCACAGTGGCTTATAAACTGGTTGCTTACAAAAAAAATCCTGTAGAGCGTAAAATTGAATTAAAAAATAAATATGCGAAACAAACGTTAAGATGCATCTAAATTTAGTCTTTTTCTTAGTTCTGACCAATGGCATGTTTTTGTTTAATCTCTGTAATAAAATTCTTGTATTTTGAATGTTAGTAAGTCAAGTGGTGCTCAAGATTCATGGAATAGAATTATGTACTTCGGAGAAAAAATATGGTGCCTGAATTATCTGTTAAAGGCGAGCCTGTTGATTTCCCAATGGGATAACGACTACCATCTAATACATTTTACTAGCATAACACAACTGTTAATGGTGATCAAATATCATTAACAGGATTTATACAAAAACCGTGAAACAGTAACTGTTCTGGCAACAGATGTCGGAAATGATAAATGTAATTTTACCAGATCGTTTAACGTAGCTGTAAAATTTTCTTGCTGAAGTACTTTGTCAGTGATGTTGCATAGCTAAAATGTGAAACTAAACGAATTCCTATTTGTAGAGTGGACAAAATGGATTTTCAAATTCCATGTGAAGCATTAGAAATTTTAAAACGGTTTTAAGTAATAAAACA
Organism: Hydractinia echinata; assembly: GCA_030067915.1. Lineage (NCBI taxonomy): Eukaryota > Metazoa > Cnidaria > Hydrozoa > Anthoathecata > Hydractiniidae > Hydractinia > Hydractinia echinata. The sequence continues at coordinate 1,043,024 of JASGCC010000076.1, read as the reverse complement.
AATGTAACCATTCTTTTTAAGGCAGATAAAAGAAAAAATAATGCTGAATTAATAATAACATCCAATATGAAATATTGACTCTGTCTTGTCTATAACTTTCAACCTCTTTTAAGGACCGCTTTTTCGAAATCGAACCTTTTACCCGGTTCTAGGACAAATTTATTCGAGGAATATAAAAATAAATTTAAATTTTGCTTATATAAATCATCTAATAAAACTGAAACAGTTTTTATTATTCATAATTTGGTGAAAAGAGAATAAATAGGGCGTTGTATGAATAAGTAATATTCTTCATGGTTTAGTATTTTGGGGCAATTTTTGTAGGGTTTCATGTGGCTATAAAAGCACTATTTTCGTATTCAGTTATCCCAAAACATGCAGTATCCCAGAGTACGCAATTATACAAAATTAATAAAAACATTGATATAATTGAACCTGTTTTTCTATCTTAGCAGTCACATTTTCTTGTCTCATTATTTTCCCAGTGATGTTTGAAAACTATACAAAGAAAGAAAATATAACCTTTACTTATAAACTGTCTCATTATATAATAGTAAATATTTTTGTAATAATATGTGGGACAAATTGGAAGGTATGATATAAGGAAAGCGTTTGGTATTCTTGATTTCATTAATGGTACAAGCAGATCTTACTGCACCTAACTCACCTTAGCTGTTAGAAGAGATGATAACTTTTCTTGTTGCTTTATTCTGTCGAGAAGTGTCTTCGTCTGAACAATTGAAAACAAATGAAAAATGAAAGTAACATTGCTTATAAAAGTTAAAAATAAAAACTTTATAGAGGAATAATGAATACACTTTTGCCAAGAAGTTCGCTTTTCTTGAGTAATTTTCTCACAGTTCTATTTGGAACTTAATGACTTTTCCTCGTTTGTTTAAAGTAAACGTTACATTGCTTACCGTTATATTTAAGTTCAATGTGTTATTTCCATGTTGAGACAAGGAGTTGAGTAAAAGAAGAGTCTAAAAACGATTTTTTTTATACGATTTAAATGTTGGTGTGGGCACATTTCTGTATTTTATAAGGGTATATTATATGTTTCGAAAAATCCATAGCCTCTTTAAGGGATCTGGAAGCAGCAACCATACCCAAATTAATATTTTTTTACATTGCAAGAACTAGTTTGAACAAATAGTGTTTTAGCTCTTTGTAATTAGTGTTGTTCACCCCAAATACATTTTTTTAGCCATGTTAAAGCTGGCGTAAATATGTCGTAAAGGTGTTTATAGCGCGGTTTACTTGAATGACAATCAGAGTAACTCTCCATTTATAAAAAAAGTTTAAAATAATCATTATAAAAGAATAGTGTATTAAAAAAGTATTTGCCTTGTTTTGCAACTCAGATATATTTCTTTCTTGCAAATCCAGTCTGTATGCGAAGGAGAGTTGCTGAAAAAGAAAACTGTTTTTATTTATTTAAAATTGAGAACGTTGATTATATGAACATTATCTTCAGACGACAAAGTTTATAATAATACAATATATTATTTCTGAAATAATGTCGTGAAATTAAAAAAAAAAGAAATATATATAAAAAATCAACAATTGATTAGAATATGTTATAAATATCAAGCAGACTTTTGGATAAGGTTACTAATTCCATATGCTAAGACTTATCAGATGTGGGACTAATTGCAAATGTTTAAAAATTTCTAGCTTTGGTAATTTTTATTTACAAAATTCAGTGTACTTTACTTCCTATCAAAAAACATATAATAAAAAAATAACAACAAAAAAATAAGTAAATAAAAATAATAATTACAAAAATGTAAATACCTTATTTTCCAGAGTCTCTGTTACATGCTTCTGTTCTAAAATGTCTGCCACAATTTGTGAGATCTGATAAAAAGTAATCATAACGAAAGTACGTCAGTATTGAAGATAATATTTCAGTTTGCCTGTTCAGTATTCATATTAGTATTGAAGAATTACCATTTCTTAAACACAATAGTTTAGTAGGTAACATTTCGAAAAATCTTTTTCCCAACATCAGCAAAGTAAAAAGTTTAACACCCCAACCGTTTTTTTAACGATAAAGGTATCGTCAAGAACATTTATAAATTTAAAATGTATTTCTTTGCAAAGAGTGTATTATTACATACCTGTTGTTGAAGTTTTTTCGTTAAGTTTCTTTCTACAAAGTTTAACTAAATTGAAAAAAATATGCATGTTTCTTTGTGTAAAGGCCTTTCAGACGATATTCGTGTAAAGTTACTAAATGTGGTAACATAAATATATTGTAGTAATTAGTTTACGTTCAAATACACTATGAGTTATTCAATAAATTATTCCGTCTGCTGAGTTTGTTAAGTCATTCTCACTCATTCTATTCAAAAGTGAAAGTAGAGACTGAGTTTGCAAGGTCTGTGCCTTTTAATTAGGGTTAAAAAGATTAGGATGACATCATTCAGTCATATAATGACTTCGTCATATATTTCCGAGGTTAAAAAAAAGACTAAAACAGTGAAATAAAAACTATGTAATAGAAAAAATCTTAGAAACGATTTAGATACTTCAGATTACATAGTGAATATGATATGATTTTGGAATTGGGAATAAAAAATATTTTAAGAAAAAAATTGTCCGTCTTATTCCTGTTAAATCGAAAGTCACCATAGTAACAGACGTGAAAAGAAAATTTACTGTTCTGAAGCTAACTAAGAATAAATAAAATTCATCAAATTTCAACCCCTAAAACAGTATACTTCAGAAGTTAGTACATAAAAATGGAATGCGGGCTAAAATAACCCCACTCGAGCCACTCCTGGCCGAATAGGATTAAATAGGACGTTTGTTTGTCGAGTCTTAACCTCTATAGAACTAGTAGCTACTTTTAAATTAGCAAAAAAAGCAAAGAAACGACAAAGCAAAATATGTTGAGTCATTAAAACTATAGGATGTGTCATCTACCTTTTCTTGTAAATCTGATGTATTCCTTTGTTGTAAATGAAGTCTGTTTGAGAAGGATAATTGCTACAAAAGAAAATATTAACTTACCGACTTTGTAGTTCATTTCTCAAATAAATGGTACGAAAATATTGATTTAATCATATTGCACAAATAATAAACTAAATGAAGGAATAATTCCGTAATTTGGTTTAGTAACACCAAAAAAATTTACTTTTAAACAGTAAAAATAACAAACCAACCTTATCAGTTAAGAATGTTATATGCAGCTGTGCTTGTTGAAGTTTTGTTGATAAAGATAAAATCTGCGAAATATAACATAAAATGTTGACTTATAATTTTCGAGGGTTTTTCGTTTTTAATAATTACTTTTTATCAAATAAAAAATTAAGGACATCGGTTAGGTCCTTCAATAAGTTATCTTGTAAGTTATCTACTCCTTAATAGAATTACAACTTTATTAGGTTGGGGAGAGATGGTATTAACGGAATTTAGTAGCTATAATTTTTAGCTCATTTTTTAAAGGGACTTGGTATGAAATATATGACTATAGAAGCTTCCTTTTTTGTGTGTTATAACCGATAGTTTTAAAAAAAAAAAATTCCTTAATTTCCAGGATTGGGATAATGACATGGTGGTAATTTATCCCTTATTATTATTAGTGCAGCGTTTTTGAGGACACACTAAATTAGCAGTAGTATTGTTTTTCTCCTCGTTTTTATAATAGCGTGATTAATCTTCGTGAATTTAGCTTCTTGGAAGTTAATAACATGTCACAATTTCCTGGTCTTATTCCCTTTCTCCTGACTTTCCAAAAATCGATATTAGTTAACAGAAATATGTGTTATAATTGTACACCATAGTGATATTTTGTAGAGAATAAATAAACAAAAACAAAAAAAAACGAGCTAAAATAATCAAAAGCTCTTCAGTGCATATAAAAAAATGTGTAATGTTAATGTTAATGTGAATGTGAATGTAATAAAAACCACTGAAGCCATAATGTAAAATAAAATATTTTCCGTTCTAAAATGTTTCGTCAGTACAACCACAGACGTGACTGAAAAATGTACCATTATGCATATTAAAAGATCAATAAAAATTAGGATATTACAAGCACGACTTCAAAGTCGGGATAAGCATCTTTCATGTCCAATATACTTCGACGGTTTATGCTATGTTTTGACTCTATTAAAGTTAGGAAGAGAGTGTATAGAAACACAAAAATTCTTATAAACAGATTAACTATTGTCGATAAAAGCAATTTGCAAAGTATGTGTCCCTACAATCTAACTCTTACTGACGTCAGGATATAACCACGTAAACATGTCATATATGTTATCTAACTTATTTTAAATGGTATTATTTCTACCAAGTAAGTTTGAAAAAAACCTAGATAAGGAGATAACAAATATGATAAGGAGGTGAGGGCGAAGGACACTATTTCTTTCTTCCTAAATGGATTATATGTAAACTTACCATTGCTTTCTGTTCTTGAAACTCTTTTAGCAAATTTTCCATCTAAAAAAGAGTGTTGACAGATGAAGAGTTGTCAACAGGATAAAAAATACCAAACAACCAACACCCTTATGGCACTTACAAGAATGTCTTGTTTCTCTTGTGTTTGTTTAAGAGATTTTGTTTTAACAGGTTTGATTTCACCAGTGGAGAGAAGGCCGATCAAAATGAAAATAACAATGAACAGAACAACAAATGATAAGAAAATAATTAAATTTCGATGCAAATTCTTCTTTGACTTTTCTTTAAAGGATGTGTTCTGACATTCTAGTTTACATTCTTTGTTATTTGTATCTTCATTTAATTCTTTATAATTAAAAGTACCGTCTGTTTCTATTTTCATTTCATCCATTTCCATCTACAATGTATAATGATCAAAACTAATTAAAGTAAAAAATGCAACATTGTTTCTCCTTATTATCATACGGGGTACATTTTTCTTCGTGCAAGATTTTACATTAATAATTGAAAAAAAATTGGGCAATCTCACGTTTTTAACCAAGAGTAATTAAAATAAGCACAATAAATTCCAAAGCGGATAGTTTCGTCTTTTATAATTATTTTTTCGATGAAGACGAATAAAGAATACCCAATCTATGCATTTTTGATTAAATTAGTCGAATATTTATGTATAAAATAAAATGGCGATCAACGAGGAAGAATTGTACAATTGAAGAATCTATGTAGAACAGTACATTATATAAAACGTAATACCCTTCTTGAACCCCTACTTTAATAAAATGCGCGGTGGACGACGCTGTGTATCTGTATATATCTGTCACTTTAAAAAGTGAAGTTTCGTTCTCTTTTTTATAAATGCCGTAATCTGGGAAAAACCACAGGTTGCTTCCTGTTAACATTTTTCATGAAATTGATAAAATCACGTGAAATATTTCCTATAAACATCAGTGGTGTGATACTTTCGATATCGCCGTTTATCTCCACTACATATCCATTTTATGAACTGTAGGCAAAAAATAGATGACGCAATGCATGACAAATTTATTTATTTCTTGTTTTAACACTATTTCATGGGAGTAGGGGACGAGGAAGGGGGGGGGGTGGATCTCGTTTTGAGGTTGGGTTTAAAAGTGTGAATCTATCCTTTCTGCTTAGCGCTCAGTATGAGAATAGGATTGATATCTTGGCGGTTGTCTAGTTGAGCGATTGTTGTGCTTGCTCGACTTTCGTAGTTCAAATGGGAGCTTTAAATACGCTAGGACCCCCTTTGCAGGACCCTCATTGATAGCAGTACCAATAGGAACTGAAGAGGCTATCCTGGGTAAATAATTTCAATAATAATAATAATAATAATAATAATAATAAAAGGAGGATACCACCCCTATGAATTAAGGGAAGAAGAAATGCTATAAAACTTCGCATAGTAAGTAACCAAAACCAAAAAGGGCTGACGTCACTATTTTTTTATTTGACCTAAACTTTTTAAAACAACGGCTATCGTTGGTTTACTAACACAAACAGAAAAAATCTAAAAGTCATTATTTTTCTGTGCTGCATCTAGAAGAAAGTTACAGATAATGAACCGATTGGGTGATAACCCCTCTCTCCCCCTCTCAAACAAAAAAGTAATAACAATGGGGTTTAGCACGTTTCTCGAATTTGAGACCTCTAATAAATACACGATATTGCAGTAATTATCAGGAGGTGAATTTTCATGTCTATCCTTGGTGAAAGTAATTACAGAAATTAATTGTAATTTCTTCTTTAACCCTTGTGGTGTAAAATGTTTTTTAAAAGACACTTCTTCAGACAACAAATATCAATTGTTATAAAAACCTTGGGGCTGGTTTTATCCACTTGTTGCCCGGTTATTTCCGGGATCCGTCCGTTAAAAATGTACCTTCATATTTCTTATGTTTGCCAGCTAAATTTGTGACAGTTGTCGTGGTAACGATCATAGATGGTCTGTATTTCTATTCATTACAAAGTAACAACTAATTATGTCTTAGGTTTCTCGTTTAACCCATAAAAACTCCAAATATCATTTTTTTTTTTCGCTTGGTGTTGTCAATTCGTGTCTTTCGGAGTCTAAGAGTGAAGAATTAGTCAGTAAATTTTCAATTTTTTAAATATCAAGAGACCGAAAAACTGAATTTATTAACCAATCTACAAGTTTTAAAGAATGTTGTAACCAATCAACAAACCTTAACTTCCAGCCGGTCACGATTCTCATATATTTGGTTGTTTTGTGAGATAATGCTTATAAAAGAAGATCGGCAAGAACGGGACTTTTTTCGCACTTCGAAGATAACAAAACTTATGTCCTTTATTGTCGGTTTAGTTTTACTATTTTTATTTTGTTTTTGCTTCCTTCCATTTTAGCCTAAAATGTGTTGTAAGTCCTTAATAAAATTATCCAACCTATTCTGTATTTCGGAAGAGAAATTAGGACAGAAAAACTATGATGAATTCAGGTGAATTGTAATCACGTTACGTAAGTTTATTTAGCTTGTAGACTCTACTGCATGCTTTGGGTGATGGTGGCCGTAGAAATTAATATCAGGAACAACCAGCAGAATGAATATGAGAGTTGCTTGGATGAAAACACTGAAACTGTGATATAACAAAACATTTTTACTTTTTGTCAGCAAAATTTAAACACCTTTTTGCCAAACCTTTGTAACAAAAAAAACTTACATTCTCCGACATCTTGATAATATTTCGAACTCTTTTTAGTAACACTACTAACTTTGTGTCCTATGATAAAGCTATCACATGAGTACGACCGTTTTTATTTTTACTGAGGTTAACATGAAAGAAATGGATTTGTGCGGAATTTGTCACAAGGTCATATACAGAATGCACGTTTTTTTTTTAGCCTGACAGGAAAAATAAGTCTGCACTAAAAAGAATCTACATCGTACTATTTTCTACGAAGTAGCTAAAATAAATAAATAATGACATTTTTTAGTCTTTACACAAACATAGTTATGCAGGGAATTTGAAATGTCAAGAATCAGAAAGTTTAGTCAGGACATGTTGAACAACAAATAGATGCTTTTTTACAGGGATATGTTTTATAGGCGCATCAGACTGATATTTCAGATTAGAAAGAATAGGTGTATTGTTGAAAGCAATAGAGAAATAAGAATGATAACCAGCCTTCTGTAAAATTAACCACTTTATTGCAATATTAGCCATTTTAAATATTTGTTATTATTATTATTATTATTATTATTATTAAGAATTGTCACGGACAAGAATCTTAAAGTATATGTCATAGTATAGTTAAATTATAGTTATCTATTAGCTGTATTTTTAATTTCCCATTTGCGTAGGCTTAATTTTATTTTTGGTTGAACATTTAACCCTGTTACTACGCCTTTGCTTTTTGACCTATGGAATCCTAAGAGGAGGCGGGGGTAGGGGGCGCATAAAATCCCGGATTAGCCACTTATGCCAGTACGTAATACTCGACACATAAAATTTTATGATACAACTCATTCCAAGTAAAAAACAATTTAATGACGTCATAGGGTCAAAATGACGTCACACGTGTAACTAATACTATAAGCGGAAAACCTCTGAAAGGTATGGGCCCTAAAAATTTAGCATGCCGGTGTCTAATAGATAAACATTGAAACTCAGTAAGTATCATAGCCATATAACAAAGCAATAAGGAGTTATTAAAAAAAAACCGTCACCGGGGGCGGAATCCGCCCCCCTCCCCCCCCCCCCCCCCCCCCCCCCCCATCCTGACCGAATAGGGTTAAGTCAGTCGTTGTAGAACATGTGCATACTTGGTAATAAAATGTTTGAAGAAAAAAAGACTCTTTTTTGTCATTTTTATCTAAATGTATTTATCAGAAATCCATACATAGGTCGCATTTGGTGGAAAGATTTGACTTGCGTTATCATGGTGACAAAGTAAAGGTTTCATTTCGCTTTACCCAGCCAGTGTGTATTCCTTATTTATTGTCATTTCTTTTTCCTATAATACTCGTCGTCGATATTTTAAGTGTGCAGAGTTGATTGCTTTTGCAGCACATTCGTTGTTGATTGTTATGACCGAGCAAGAAGGGTCCGGACTACCCTATTTCCCCGCATGTAAATTTTATATTGTAGGAGAAGAACTCATAAACAACACATTTGTATATCATACAACAACTAACTCTCTTCAATTCATGACTCTTCTATATATACAAGTCTCCATCATAGCTGTTTCTCTCCATCGTTGTTGTCGCGTTACAACAGTAAATTTTGAAATTTTATAATTTGAAAAACCGCCTCCGTAGAAAGGCCCAAGGGCCTATATTTATATGCCATCAAAATTTTAAAGAATGCGACTATTGTTGGTCAAGTTCCGAGGGAATTTGCGCGTTATTGCTTCTGTGTACTAAACTAAGGGGAAACGAGAGCTATTTTTTGTGGAAAAAGATAAAACAAAAGATGGAATGGTTTGGGGTTTCCGTGTAAATATGTTATTAAAGGACAAGAAAATGTAATAAAAGATAATTGTAAAAAATAAAAAATTGTTTGACTAAATGCAATTCTCCTTTCTTTATATTCCTAAATTGAAAAAGTCTCCTGGATAAAGGCCTATTGGGCCAAAACTCGGATATAAGCCCATGGGGTTTTAAACAGGGTGGGCTTATATGCGGGTGAATAGGTTACAATTTTTTTAGTTTAGGTGGCTTTCCTGGTATAAAATATCTTTAACGCTATATATTCGCTGTATGGCACCAACTTGATTAAAAGTAATGATGTAGCTTGGAATTACTATGTCAAGGGATATACGTGGAAGAATTTCTGCCTCCAACCTTTGACGCCCCTACGAAACATACTATGCGAGCGAACTATAAAGCGTTTATTTGGAAGAGATCAATAGATTGTTCGATAGAGCTCATCCTATTAATAGTCACTGAAAAAGTTGTGTTTTTCCTATGTTTAATAGAATACCAAATTTGGTTGAATAGTATGAACAATCCTTCCAATCATATCTTAGATACGTTGATAATAAAATACAAAATTTTGAATTTTATGGTGAAGACCCAGAGGCCCATTCCCATTAGATGGGAAAACAAACAATGTTATAGTATTGCCAGTGACGTTTCCACACGTTGAAAATATTGTGGAAACTTTGAGTGCAGCATTTTATGCAAACATAAAATCTTCGGAAACGGGAATTGACACTTATGTGGATGTATTTGATTATGTGAAAGAAAGAGTCGATTATTTTAAGTCGGTTGATGTCTAATAAACTAAACCTATAAAGAACAAAACGGGACGTGTGAAATGTCCAAATATTCTGGTTAACTCATTAATACTTTCATGTTTATATTAGTGTTAGAATAACACAGAGCAAATAAAATCCTACGAAATGTTACAAAAAATGTTTTGTCTTTTAGATCCTTAACTTTATATAATCTATAATATATAATTCCACTTAAGAGTTTCTGAAATTTCCTCATCAATGTCATCCATGATAAGTGCAAAATCAAATGTTTTTTCCACAGCTGTTGTAGTCTGCACTGCTTAGTCTTCTGAACATGCCTGTTGATAAACTTTGTTGCAACATCAGTCTAGTTCGATTGATAGTATCTTTCACAATGATTAAGGAAGTAGCAGGTGTACTAGCTCTATCATTTGTCTCAGTCGCCAAAGTGCTACGACAAGCAGAGCCTGATTTAAAGTAAATTTGAAGCTTCACGGAGCAGTTAAGCAGCCCTAGAGATGTTATCGTTCATTGTATTTAACTTTTATATAGTCGAACCTAAAAAATAAATTGTGAGATATGACATGTGTGTAGCCAGCTAGCTAGAGTATGTGTGTATGCAATTTACTTAGTAGCAACCTAGCTAGGTACCAGTATACACCTAGGAAAACAGCAGTATCTGCAGATCAGAGTAATATTTAGGTGGAAACATTACGAAACCTGCCTCCCTCAAAAGCCAAAGAAAAAAAGAAAATACAGCGCGCTAAATACTTCATAATTTTAACTCATCAGTTTATAAAGCGCCAATTTGTTTTTATTAGCGTGCCAACCGCGCTCGTCCCAGAAAGATTAAACATGAAAAAAAGATTAAACCAAAAATTTACAGATTAAACATACATTTTCATACAAAGAAATTTCGGGGTTGAACAAAATATAACAAATAACTATGTCATTAAATACGTATTAAAGAATTGAACTTGATACAAATTATTGCATTGAATGAATAATAAGGGATTGAATATAAAATATTTACTAAATTAAATACATTCACGATGCATTGAATAATACAGGCATAACAGGGCGTCTTTCTCATTTGGCGCACACGGAAATTTATTCTTTACGCAAATTCAATTTCTACTTTTTCAGCTTTTCAACTCTCCAAAGCGCAGAACAAATGGAAATTATTGCGTTGAATTAATAAAAGTTATCGCATTGAATAAATAAAAATGTTAGAATGCTAAAATATCATTGCATTGAATATAAAAAACATGTTTGAACGTGAATGATGATTGGATTAAATCAATGATACAATTTATTGAATATTGCTACATACGGTCAGACAGCCTTGTCTGAAGAGTCTATAGATGACGAAGTGAATTTCTGGGACGGTTTGACGATGTTGAATTCCCCATCGATGAATAGCATAAGGATTAAAATTATCGATACACACCATCTGTCTTTTATATAATTTGTTTTTTTTATTTGGTACGCACTTGGTGTTTTTTACGTACTTAGGTGGTTCACTTCAAACCTCCACATTCGAATTGAAAGAATCAGTTTCAATATGAATGAAAGCCCGACGGCAACAAACGGTAGCTGTGTTTTAACGCAATGTAACCTATCAGTTTATTCAATCAATTATTAATAATCAATTTATTTGGTAAGCAAGATTAATAAATTATGTACAATAGTTCATAATTAACTTTATGACTATGCGTCTTCAAATTTATTTTAGTAAACGATTGTAAATAATTGTATTAGAACGGAGAAGGAGAGCGAACGTACAGAGCACCATGCGTTCGGACCCCGCAAAGTACCAGTACGTTGGGATAGTTATTCCGCTAAAATAATTTGAAAAGCTAAAACGCGACAGTGGTTCCGAAACATTTTGGGGTAGTTTCGGTCTTGTTCCTTTCTGCAAGGTGTTTTTTGCTTATTATACATGCTTCTTTGTTACATTTACGCTTTTTTGTTTCCAAAAATTTGTCAACACTCTTGTCTTGTTTTTTCTTTCTATTTGTTGAAAATTCCTGCCGCGCGAAACATTGTCAAAAACACTAATATCATCTGCGTTTCAACACTTCTGTATATAATAATCCGGTCCGTAAAATATTTATTAAAAATTGAATTCTTGGAGTATACGAGTTCAACACTTTCAGATGTCAGCAAGTTAGTTTGCATTTCTTCAACATCCTTCAGATCGGTTTCAAGAAGATCAGCTAGTTTAACCTTTAGCACGCGCTCCATTTTCAGGTTTCACCCCACCAGCGCGCTCCATTTTTAACTAAAATTAACGGTTTACTTGACCGGTCATAGCTTTTGAACCGCTTGTATTCAGAATAAAAAAATCTATGATGAGAAACCTAAGCTTATGTAAGTGGTCTGCCTTAGTTGTTTATGTCAGAAAAATTAATCATAATCTGGAGCAAATGAAATCTGTTCTGACTGATAAGTCTTTGAAAAATTGGGATTTGAAATACTAATAAATAATTACTCCAATACATATCAATCTCTGGTTTGCGCTTGATTCCCATTAGCATAATAAAAGTGTTGTAAGAAATACCCAGATCTCATCAGCATCTGTATCAACCCATTTAGCAAACAAACTCTTCTTCTTGGTTTCAATTCGCTCCATAATTTATCTCTTCTTGAGTTTTAAATACAATAATAGTATTTAATTGCCAGTCAGAAGATACTCACTGAATAAAAAAACACTTCAATCTTGAAAACACAAGAGAGCTGCATCGTGAAATACAATATTGGTCGCACTTACTACCATGAAACGCAATGTTGTAAAGTCAGTTTTTAATTTCGTAAATAAAAACACGCGTTATTATCTCTTGTGTTATGCGTACACACGTTTCTCCCTAATTAGAATATATCTCCGTAAAGTTTGGCTAACTATGACAAAATTGTCGATCTCTCAGATGAGTCGTCGTCGTACCACGGCAAAATTGTCGATCTCTCAGATGAGTCGTCGTCGTACCACGACAAAATTGTCGATCTCTCAGATGAGTCGTCGTCGTACCACGGCAAAATTGTCGATCTCTCAGATGAGTCGTCGTCGTACCACGACAAAATTGTCGATCTCTCAGATGAGTCGTCGTCGTACCACGGCAAAATTGTCGATCTCTCAGATGAGTCGTCGTCGTACCACGACAAAATTGTCGATCTCTCAGATGAGTCGTCGTCGTACCACGACAAAATTGTCGATCTCTCAGATGAGTCGTCGTCGTACCACGACAAAATTGTCGATCTCTCAGATGAGTCGTCGTCGTACCACGGCAAAACTAATATGTTATCCGCTTTGCTGCTACCGTAATAAAGAAGCGCTAGTTTCTCGGTTAGCACTCGACGATAATTTCATTTCATCGATAATTTTTGCATTAAACTTCTTTACTCGTATCAACTTGTTACAACTTTTATAAGTTATTGTTTTAATATCTATGATAGTTGTTTTCGTTCTAATTTAGTAAAAATATGTATAAAACGATACATACGATAACGCACGATAATTAAATTTTTGACACGCGATTTCTCGGAAACTGTAGGGTTATACGATTTAAAAAAAAGCTGACATAGCCATAAAGCCTTGCCACGAGATACGGGTTAAAAAAAAAATAAAATGGAATTACCGTGTCTGTAGCAGACGGATGATGTCAAGCAAGAATTTGAAACAAAGCCCGCTATCTATCTAAGGCGATTTAAGTGTAGAGTGATCTAAAAAAGCTGAAGTTCATTGTCTGTAGTTAATAGTTTCTGTTTGTCAACAAGTTCCATACTTTAGGTCCTCTACTAGTAATTGAAAACTTAGCCATTGTATAGTTAATTTTGGGTTTAAAAAACTGTTAAATGAGAAACAGGAAGGATACTTATGGTGATCTTCTGAAACATTACTTCAATTACTGTATTATTGTTTTCAAATTTGAATATAAAAATAAGAGTCTTATGTTTGTATGCATTAAGCACATTGAGTTTTTTCAATAAAACGTTTTGGCGAGTGTATTCTATCAGTTTTATCTATAGTACAAATTTAGTTTTAAAAAAGATGCCAATATTCTTTGCGACTTTTTTTTAAGACATTTATGTGTTCTCTCCAAGGAAAATTTTACTCAGGAATAACTTCTATTTTCTAATTCGCTATTACACAAGCCAATAATTTATTACAAAACGCGCCTTTGTAAATACGTTAAAAAACGATGATAAATTTCTTCCTATTAGTACCATGTTGCTCTATGATCACAACAGATAAAAAAAAAAAAATTTAAAAGGGGCTACGAAACGATCCAATAAGCTCAATCCCCGCAATTTCCGAAGAATGGCGTGTATGTAATAAATGGACCACTTAAAAGGTCAAGGTGCAAGATATTAGAACCACATAGACGTCTAGACAACCTGTTTATGAATAATGAATTTCTTATGATGAATTTAATACTTTTTTTTTTTTATTTTTTATAAAAAGAAAAAGTTGCCCTTCAGTATTCTTTTTGACGGTAAAAAAGCTACAATCTGTAAAATAATATTACATATCAGTAAATCAAAGGTTTGTTTTGACAAGGGAACAGAGACAACACGAGGAGCTGATTATTGCGGATAGTTCGATCTCAACCTCATCCCCAGGACTATTTGCTTCTCAGCGTTTCTGATAGTTTTAGGTGCTGTGGTCAAACTTGGGTTCGATCTTTAAAATACCCCCTTTTTTCAAACTAAACGTACAGTCTGCTAGGTGAGACTTAAAAATGAGAAAGGCGTCCTGGGTACCAAGTTGAAAAACGTGGGGCATTTTATCAGTAACCTTTCGCAGAGCACTTTAATGAATTTTAAAACAAAGTTGAAAGGTCGTTCACAGGTGCATGACTCTCGATAACTCGAATACTCAGGAACTTGTGCTTCAGATCGGACGAAAGCCCTGCGCTATCCCTTTCCCACCTCGCTATTTCTCATCTAGGGTGAAAATTCGAGTTATTACCACGTTACAAACTCACTACTTCACAAAAGCTTTCCTCATGCAGATAATTGATTTGCACAAATTATTCTTCGCGAGGTACCTAAAAGGTAAATAAATAATCGTAAATAGTCATAACAGCAGCACAGAGAAGTACATCCAGGTAAAAAGTTCATGTTTTCTCCACTATTGCACATATTTAAATACAAAAAATCTTAAAATTATCTAGCTATCAAAATGACTAATAAAAAAGCTTATAATACAAGAAATTAAAAATCTACAAATCAAAAATAAAAATAAAAATATTAATAAAAAAAAATCTTCGTACTAAAGGCTGTTTATTTATTTCATGGTGTCCACTCGATATCAAATTTTTATTTTCCTGACATTTCTGACCTTTTTCTTCACTTTTCCACCTATTTCACGGGAATTTCACACTACTGGAACCTTGGATCACTTTAAAAATGTAAATTTTAAAAACAAACATATTGATAGAACAGATTGGTTAAAAATTGAATCTTTAAGATAGTTCTGATGGACTATCTTGACCTGAAATTGCTGACCTTTTACAGACAGACATAAAGACCAAACTTTCCAGACAATCTTCTGATATTTGCTTATATTTTCAAAAATGCTGACATTTCTGGACTGGACACCCTGTATTAAATTAGCTTTAAAAAAGAAATGTAAATTCGTTTCAACTTTAAATAAAGAAAATGAATGAATAAATGAATGAATGAATGAATGAATGAATGAATGAATGAATGAATGAATGACGTAGAATCGGTGACAAAAAAATTTAGCACAACATCAGTTTGTTAGATATTTTCGAAGTTGGCAAAAGCCACCAACATCAACGTCAATACTCCGCAGTCTGGACGGTACGAAAGTGCAACCGTCTGTACAATGCTAAACAGCGTTTAGAATGCCCTAATCGCACTTGCTAACATGGCGGAATTAAGAAATATTCCACGTCAGATCTCACTAGGTGAAGAAATATTGGAAAATGCTGACATCAGCAACAATCAGCACAGCTAAAGAGTTTGGATTTAACTAAATAACCTAAGATCCAGAGTTCGCTTTAAATATTGACAAGAAATCTGATATAACAATGTAAAATCTAACACAGAAACAGTCGAAATTACTACTTGCGACAACGGACTAAATTTTCGGTATGTGCCAAATTTTTTCTTACTGATTGTAGGCTTGGTGAGAAAACAAAAAATTCAGATGAATTGGTTCTGACAGCAATGTGTGTTAAGGATAATATCATGATTCACTATATACCATCCATATACACAAAAAAGGTTCACATAACATTTTTCGAACTTTTCTTATACTTTACCATGTTAACAAACAGCCTGAATTAACTATATGTTATTGTGTTCTTACTGTACGCTTATTTACGAAAAACATGATTTTATTCTATGTTATTCTGAAAAAAATGCAAATAAAGTTGACACATTTTTGACCTCCGCAATCCCCTTCTCGTGATGAAATTGAGCCGTGGATATTTACAATATATTATACAAAAAATCACCAAGCATCTAATTAATCTCTCTTTAAGATCCTCTTTTCAACCATTTCCCTAAAAAATTAAAATTTTCTTATTTACTATGCGACAACAAATATCTAAAAACACTACACGCCAGAATATTCTTTAAAAGAATATCAGCGTGAGATTTCAGGTTTAAAACAAAAAGTCTATTGTTCAGAACAATAAAGAAATAAGAATAATGACTAGCCTAGTTAGTATTTTGATATTCTTATAAATAAGAACGTAGTTTTGGAATATGAATGTTTTTTTGGCAACATCAGTCTATAGTTAAATGCTTAACAAGTTTGTGATGGTCTATCGTTCAACAATTTTGTACTTGTATAGCCTAGTTAGAATTAGGCCGCTTCTAGCTAGAATTTTTCAGGACGTAAAATTTTTGGTTCTCCCGGGCTGAAAATCCTATCAACTACGTTAGTCGGAGAAACTTTCGCGATTTTTTTCGGAAAATTTTGCAAGTCGACAAATTGAAAAAAATTCGCGCGAAGAACTTTTGCGATACCGAAAAATGGAAAGTTTTTGATTAATAAACTTTCGCGATTTGTGATTTAATTTTACAGATAAAGTGGCGGATATTGCTAATGATAAAAAAGGGGAAAAAGCCTTTTTCTGACACTGTCGTTATTGAACTAAATTTTTTAAGTTTGAGGCGTCATTAATTTTGCGATTCGAAGGTTAAAAATTGGAGTTTAAAACTATAAAACTATTTCTCATAAAACTTTTAGTGAATAAACTTTTGCGAATCGACAATGTTGGAACAGTAAAACTTTTCCAAATAGTCATTTCGAAACGTTTTACGAGAAAACGTTTAGCGAAAAAGGCCGAAATTCGTGCAGTTGTCCCTCGCGAAAGTTGCTCCGATTAAAGTTAATAACACAGTTGAAAGACTCGTGGTAAAATCTTAACGTCATTCGCACGTTTGATCAATCGATTCAACTTGTCATATGATATGTTAACCAAGTACCTGATAGCCTGTTCTGTGTTTTTGCCTTCCGCTGATTGTAATCGGTTCCAGTCCTCCAGCAAATCTTCAAGAAATAAAAAATTGCACTTGCCAAGGCAACAACTTATTTGTGTGGAAATTTTAATAACATTTAAAACTCTATCGGGCTTGGGCACAAAATTAAAAAAGGGCGTAAAAGAATGAATACATAAAGGATCACTTAGTTGTAGTTGGTAATAACTACAAAACTACAAGTTTTTCACTTCTGCCGCCTTTCGGAATAGGCTGTGGTCATGAAGTGAATTATGTAAAGTTCAGACTAAAAACAGAAAAGTAGGGCCTTTGTGACCTTCTCCCCCCATAATCTGAGTAGGGTTGCAGAAATAATAAAAATTAAAAGTAATTTCTGAGTTGAGTTGTAAAACTCTTCAACCGCACTTCTCTAAACAGTCAAGCAAACAAAACAAAACAAGCTTTTAACTTTTTACTGAAACTTTGCAGTTTTTTTTGCAGATTAAGGATACTGTAATAATTAAGACACATATTCAGTATATTCATTATTTCTCAATTTCTGGGTATTTTTAAAAGTTATTTATTGGATATAAAAGCAAATTAACTTGTATATAAGACAATATAAATATAAAATTTATTTTTTTACAGGTAGCCATAAATCTACTTTTTGTTTTTTACTAAAACGTCCAAGAAGTTTAAATGGACTTTAGAACTTGTGGAGCAGATTACGTGGATTTCCCTGTTGGTGTTTCAAACGTTTTAAGAGTTTCCTTCGTTTTGTTAAAAAATATGTTAATATGATCTGTATTAGGCGTTTTCATCGAAGCAATGACAAATACAGAACACCTTGGATTTGGAATAACAAATTATTGGCGACTAAAATATTTTTTTTTAAATATGCGCATTTTTTTTCAGCCCGACACCAGTGTAGGTCTTGACCCGGGTTGACTTTTCCCAAAAATATGTAATTTTTTCAAACGGGTTGACCCGCCAACCGAGCCAACTCGCCTCATATAATCAGGCTCTTACTCTTTTGTGCGTCTCTTTTATTAAATAATCAAAATCTGCAAACAATGTGGCATAGCAATTTTCAGAAGGTATTGGTGAGCACGTGTGAAGAGTATTTTTGAGATTCTCCATCGTAGAGGGGAGTTTCAGACGTTTTAGTAAAAAACAAGAATGTAAATTTATGGCTACCTAAAAAAAATTAAATTTATATTTATATTATCTTATAGACAATTTAATTTGCTTTTATATCCAATAATTAATTAAAAAAAACCCCGAACTTTTAAGAAACAATGAATATACTTAAATGTGTCTGGATCGTTACAGTAGCCTCAAGAAACAGACTAGGTAGTCAATAGCATAGTAACTCATACAATAAATGTGTAGCAAGTTTTGCCAATTTACCTGCAATCATTTCCTGGTCACTGACATACACTCCATCCACATAATGTTTGATCCTATCGTTCTAAAGATAAAGATTGCACGTGCATTACTTGTAAATCATGTTAGCTTTTTAAAATCCATCAAATTAAAACCACACAGGATTAAAGATAACAGGCTATGACGATAACAGGCTATTAATAAGAGGATTAGATTCAGACAAAGTTGTATTGACAAAGTCATATTGGCATAGAAATCACAATTTAATGTAGCTACGTTGCATTTTGTAGCTTTATTTACTTTGGTGAATACGAACAAAAACAAAAATACTTACACAAGTTTTAAACCAACTTCTTTCTAAGCTTGTCACCATTTTCGCTTTATCAATATCAAATTGCAGCGTAGCATCGTTCATAGCAGATTCGTAACGGAAACTCAACTGACCAATCAGAATGTTCACCAAAACAACGATAATTGCGAACATATTCATCAGGACAAATACTGTGAGAGCCCAACTGAAATACAAAAAGTGTGTCTTGAAAATTCTCACAAAATCAAATCGAGTTTGATCCCTGGACCTCTACCCACATTGAAATTCGCAAAAATAAGCCGTTCTGGAAATCACCAAAGAGCATCAAATGGCAAAATACAACAAACTCCATTTTTGAAGATGCATAGACATTAACGTAACTTTATGCTACTTGATGAACATACTTGTAGGGTGAGTAACTGTCAGCAAATTCTTTTCCTTCTGCAAGTGCCCGTAACTCTTGTAGTAATACTGACCAGAAATTTCTAGAAGCATATAAATGGAAAAAAGTATAATCTAGACACTACAAGACATACATTAAACTCAGGGAACAAACTGATTCAGTAAAAAGGTAAGAAAGGTAAAACTTTACCAAGATCAGTGTTAATTTTTTTTGCTTACTTTTCAACCGAGTAGCTAAGCGTTTTAACCTATGTTTTATCATTACATTAAGAACAAAAATGCCTCAAATATAAGAGGACATCAAGGTTAGATAATTTCAGTTTACATAAAAGGGAAAATGTATATGTATTTTTATCTATTATGAATTTTATCGATTTTCCAGAAATTTAGTCAAGGACAAAAAAAGTGACAACATTTTGGGTAAGTGAATTGTATTTTTACTGTGACACAGCTACTTCACAAGAAAATTAAAAGGGGGAAAAATTAACAAAATGTAGTCCTGGAATAACTATAAATATTCTTTAATTTTGTTAACCGTCAGAATTTTGCAAGCGGGCGATACGAGTTTTTAGGCATTCTGGTTGGTTAAGCGCTCTTGACGACGGGCCGATATGGAGCGGCATTGCCCGTCGTCAAGAAAAATGGTAGCCTAAATTGTAAACAAGCTAAAAAAAAAACAAGTTTTAAGAAGCATTGGAAATGATTATATATCTAACTCCTACAATACATTTATTGATAAAAACATTTTCATAGGATAGAGACAACAACAATGTAAGTTTAACTGTTAAAATAACCAGATTCAGCAAAATTCTGTCTGGATGCTTCTTAAACATAGCCAGTTAACTAGCTACATTGTCGATAAAAAAACGATAACCTAATATCCAGTTTTATCGAAAATAGTAAATACAGGAGGACGAATTTATAACGTTCCCCTCATTTCCAGGACTCGTTCCTCTGGCTTTTTGGTTATATAGACAATACAAAAATCGTTGAAGCCCATCTTATTCTTGGTTAGCTAGTTAACTTTTCACATTCTTCTGTAAGTGTCGAACATCATAAGGTTTTGTTTACAAGGATTTATTCTATAGGGACTTTCGATTTTTGCATAGAATGTTTCTGTTTTTAGACAGGACTGCTTCGAATTTTCACCTCAGTGTTAACGAAAAAAGTAGTGCTAGTAAATTATATTATTATAAGAACACTAAACCAAAATTCTTATTTTTTATTATCTAACTTAGACGGTTAACAAATACAATAATAACCGATTATCCCGTGCTGTACCAAAATATCGCCATCAGTCATTGCACCGACCTAATCATCGGTAATCGGTAATAATCGGTTATTATTGTATTAGGATGGCATGCTTAAATAACAACATAACCTAAACCACTAAAAATTATTCTCTACATCATACCAAGAAAGGAGAAAGTAGTTTTGCTACAAAACGTTTCCATAAACAAACTTACTTAAAGTTATCGTCAAATGCATTCGAAGCTGCCAAAGCGATGAAAACGCTGCCAGCAAAAGCCACCAACACGACGGAGAATACCACCGCAAATTTTCGTATATCAGTGTAGAAAATTGTAGCGAAAGTTTTAGCGTAAATGCCATATTCTCTAAAAGTTACAAAATTTTAAAAAGTGCCACTTAGGTTCAAGATGAGCTCTATTCAACCATTGTGAACAGAGAAAGATTCATCGGACAAATAAGCAAACCACACCTGAAGGATAAAAGGGTTTTATTATAAGATTTTATTGAAGGTTTATATTGTACACTTACTTGAATGCTGGGAAATATTTAAATACGCGAATAAAGTTGATGAAAAAGGCAGCTGTTGCAAAACCACGTGTAACAGTAAGAGCACTCAACAAACGGCATGGTATCAACGCAACGATCAATACCAGGCCAAGAACATCAAAAAAATTGTACCAATCTTTGATGTATATTTCAAACTCTCTAAACAGAATTTGATGCAAAAATTAATCTGATCAAAACAGAAAATCTATTTGTCTACCTAAAACTTGTTACCGTTAACGTCTTCCACTTTTTTAGTGGGACATGGAAATGATGTTTACAAAGTTTTGATTACCTGAATACATGATTTGAATACAGAAAATAAAAAAAACATGTACAGCATGTTATTACTTGTTGTGAGATTTTTAATTTTTCGCAATCTATCATTATTTTAACTACCCTAAGTCAATTAATTTTCACAAATTTCACTAATGTTTGTCAATTTTGCGAAATTATTTCCTGTAACTATCTTTTCTTCTTCTGCGTTATTCTGGCACTTAATATATCAGTGAATTTCAACTTTAGCAGTTTTATTTTTTATGTTTCTTGCAAAAATGGTGAGGAAAAATGTTAAATTGAGACAAAATATCATCAATTTCCTTTTTTAGCAAAGTTTGCGAAGTTCATTAGGATTTGTCGCTAAAAATAATGCTTTGTTTTAAAAACTGTTTCACGAAAATTTAATTGCTGGGAAAACAAAAGAAAAACTCATGGAAATGTCCAAGATTTAAAAGAGTTGGGGAATTTCATGTGTTTATAGTGGTGTAAAAGTTTAAATTTGAACTCACTTGAAACACTGATCCACTTCAGAGAAAATGTAGAAAGCTGTAAAGAGTAATGTTCCAATCTCACAAAATAACCGAAACTTATCGACAGCGTGAGGATATTTCAGCGGATCCTTTGATTCTGCACCAAGTAGTAAAGCACATGACATCAAAACCAAAAACAACAGATAAAAACCAAAGTTTTTCCTAAAGAAACGAAAAATTACTATAAGAAGGAATAAAAATGATATAAACATACAGGTACAAGGTTAGTCCATTTTAGATAATACCACCGCTAAGAAAAGTATTCAGATTTGGATTGCCTTTCTAGAGTAAGCCGTCACACAATATACAAATTAACTTTTCTACTCAGATGTTTGTCACTTTCAACCACTTGTACGTGTGTAAATTCATTAGCAATCAAAATTTTTATAAAATGTTTAGAAGCATAATCAGTCAAATTGGCATAGCGAGATCACAGCTGAATAACAAATAGTGAGTTGAAATTGTGGAGTGTAAGTGGCATTGCTTTTATCATCACATAAATTGGAAACTGAGTTTCATCGAGCGACACCTTACTCAACAAGAACTTTCATAACAAGCAAACAATACTTGGTAATGAAAAGATACTAACATGATTGAGCGCTTTCCATACTTCACCCACTTATGACGAACTAGCTGTCTCACAGCCATGTGTTTAATTGGATCCTAAAAAAACATAACAAGTTTTTAAAAAAAATTACCTATTACACTTTCGTTGACTTGGACACAAAAGGATCAGAGAATTTGTTGGAATCAACAAATCCAAAGAATTTGGACAGAAATAACAACTATTTTTGTGATGTAAAAAAGAAATGAACTGCACGAAGTTTAGCTTAATTTCGCAAATCAGTTATGTCGAGATATGTGATTTTTGTACGGAAATGAACTATTTTAAGTTATTTTGCCAATTTATTGTCCTCATTTCACGCAGACGCTAGTCATTATTATAATCAACTATAAAACAAAAAAAAGAAAATTCACTGAGAAAAAACTAGAAAAAAAACAAGAAAAATCTTTTTGCTTTTCCAAAAGTTTCGAGAAATTAATTAAAGCAAACAAGTCATTTCTAGTAATTTTTAATTTTAGGCCTGACTGAATTGACCTTTTCTAAGAATTTTTATGCTTAAACTTTTTTTTACGAAAATGGATGAAATTCGCGAAATCCACAAGAATAAATCTCCTTTTCACATGCATCAATATAGAACAACCAAGAATGGCATTTTGTTTTACATTTTAATAATACTAACCTGAAGGTTTTTGTTGTCAGCATTATTCGCAATGACTTGCAACGGAGATGGTGTTCGATGTTTAAAATGCTCATTCTGAACTCCAATTGTATCACCTTCTGCGAAGATTCTTGCAGGCCGTCCATTTTCATCTCCATCAAGTATTTCGAAGAAGAAGTTGTATCGCAAGGGAACGCCAGGAATATTAATCCATGCTTCCTCACCTCTTTCTTCTCGCTCTTCCTTTTTGTTTGGGTCTTCCCAATGATATGGAAAGTTTGGGTTGACACACGAATCCAACACACATAAAACAGTTTTCTAAAAATATACAGTATTAAACTGTTTTGTTTTTATCATATTAATTTCCCAGAAGCAAAACACGTGCTAGCCTGAAATAGAGATAGATTAGTGGCAGGAAGCCAATGACTTGAATGTGAAATATATAAATATATCCACATTTTAATTTGCATCTTATTTAGTAACTAGTCATCCACGGAAATTCATCGTCGCTAAAGTCCACAAAAATAAACATATTTTGACCGACAGACATGCAACATCTATTATTAATGAGAAGTTCAATGACTGACAATGCTGTAGTTATAATCCATAAAGGAAATAGGCACTGGCTCAATAACCATAATCAGACTATTATAATTGGTGTACACCTAGACAGCATGCGACATTAAAGTATTCCACTGCAAACATGCACAACTAATAAATACATCTTATACATACCTTCATGCTTGAATCAGTGATTATATCTCCAAATTTATATCTTGATGGACTTCCATGATTACCAACGAAAAGATTGCGCACTCTGAAAACAATTGATCCTTTTTTTTTCAAAACAAAACTTGTACGAGAAGAAGGAAATAACTTTTTAAATTACTTATTAAAAGTATTAATTTGCATCTGCTTTATAACGTACTATACACCCCTTATAAATTATGATAAAAAACAGATGTATGTTTGCAAAAATATGTAAATTGTACACACAATTCTCTTTGTAACAACAAACAAAACTTATAAGAAAGTTGAGTTTGAGATTTTGCCAATAAATTGAAAAATGTAGAACACATTGCTAACCACTGGTCATACTTTTCCAGTAATGTAACAATTAGAACATTGGAGACTGAGAAAGTGTAAAATATACAAGCACATTCAGCCTCAGCTAAAATTTAAGTACTTTCATAAAAAATGTGTTTTACCTTTCATTTACCATGGCCTTCATTATTATACAACAAACTTCATCTTTTTGATGATCCAAAGCATATTCAACTGCCATTCTTTTCCGTCCAGTTTCAGGTACATCTTTACGATATATAGATTTCGGATATAATTTTAAAAAAAATGATGCAATTTCACAGAGGTTCTTAGAAGCAGCAATATGCAATACACTTGATCGAACTTTCCCAGTGAGATCTGAAGGAAGGCGCACCATGAAAGCATATTTTCTGTCATCATCAGTTCGCTCATCATTATCATCGCTATCATCAAGGTCTCTGTCATTTTCATTAAGTGGAAATAGAGGATATCCTTGGTAATCCTCCTTCAATAAGATTTTGACGAAGGCAGATAGCTATACACAATAAATAAAGATTTATGTATATAACTAGTCGATAAGGCCCATAGAAAACTCCATATAGGTAGAAGAACAATAGAAATGCTATGTTATTTGATTTTGATGACATCAGCAAATATTTCAGTATATTGAATACTGCCCTTCTTTACCAAAAAAATTAAACTGACAATGTAAAAAAGAATGTTTGTGAGGAGTATTGAGTCCTAATTTAACAAAAACGTTATTAAAATTTTACACAAAATGTGTCAAATCACATGCAATCCTCTCATCTCAACCTTATACAAAATATGAAAACAACAGCTTGCAAGGTGTATAATGTAGTTGATAAAAAGTTACAACATCGACAGTCACAACACTGTCAGTCACAAAACCAACTATAACAACACCGTTTCTGAGCAGCAAATCCAAATTAACAAAAATTATTTGGCATGTTCTACATTGTCTTCACCCACAAAATCTTCCACAAAAAGAGTATGAAACACACCAAATTATAGAAAAATCAGTCATTTCAGTGCATACAGTCCTTTTCCATCAGATTACAAAATATACAAAATACAACTTGGAAGGTGTAGAATATTAGTATATATATTTGTATATGGTCCTCATTTACAAAAGTTAAACATAAAATTTCAGTTTCAGTTAGAACATTATTTTGTGAAATTCTTAACAACAACAAAAATGTGAAACTGTGTAATTTTTTTCCAGCAAAACTGACATCAAATACAGTTGGTTCTTCCCAACAAAATTTTATAACACAAAATATAAAAAGACATAAGCTTACACAACAGCTTACAGTAAAGTCTAATTTGTTCTTTAAGTATATTGCATGTGGTCTATTTCCACAAAAGTTTCCACAAAATTTTAAAAACAACAGTTTGCAACACACACAATATAATAAATACATACAATAAAATTGGAATAAATTCACATAAATTTCCCCCAAAAATGTCAACAACTTTTGTAAAAATATCAACCCTTCTAAAAATAACCTGGTAATTTACATGCTGGCTCACCAGTGTAACCTGATAATAAAAATACCCCTAATTAACGCACACACTTTAAATTATACAAATATTGTTCCTCTTGTCATATTGATGTGACCCCTTGTAAAGTTTACAGAAAACGTGAGAAAAATTATACTCTATGGGATAAAAATGTCCGTACACTATCCAAAAGTGCAATATGTCATTGAAAGTTTTTTGCAGCTTGTAAATCAAAATTTGTGTTCAGAAAAGATCCCTAAGTTTAACAAGGTATAGCTATAAACAGCTAAAAAAGAGGAATAAAAACATTATCATAGCTGAGCTAGCTATGGAGCTTGAAGCTTGAACTAACAGTAGCTACAGTAGCTAAAGACACCCAGTTAAATATAGTTAAACTGGGGAGACGTAAATAGCTATAGGTAGCTATTTATGCTTAGTAAAACACATATAAAGAGAAACAATAGCAATGTAAATATTATGACATTTGCAGTGAGTTAAACAAACCAAAATTTTCTGTTTTGCCAACAAATTTGTTTAGTAGCCAGGTAACAGCTTAGTGTAGCATTTTGAATTTTGGGATACATTAGTTACCCACCAGGGCACACATTAATTATGCAAAAAATGTAAACAAATATGCTTGCTTTTTCATTTTATAAAAAACGGGTAAAATATAAAACTTAAGAAATTAAGGCTTAAAATGGCTGTCTGAGAATGTGATTCTCCTTGACAATTTTAAGTGTGCTACATTAAAAAGTAAAACGCAGCTCTAGGGACATAAAAACTTACTTTTTCTGAATGTCAATCCACTTTAAACTCTAGCCATTCTTCACTTGGACTTTTGTATATTTTTCAAATATGTTTTTTACTTTTCCACTTTTTCCACTTTTTTCAAGACAAAGGGACCGTTCTTTTTGTGTGTGTCGTTAAAATTATTTCAGCAAATGAAGTTGTGTCATTTGATCATGTGATGTAAATATTTCTGGCAAATTGGACATTTTTTGTCGACATTAAAGAAAATTTCAACAATTTCAAAGGACACATCCACTATGCCTATCACGGACAGACGGACACACTCTTTGTATTATTATAGAGATTAGGAAAATTCTCTATTCGTGTATTATTATAGAGACTAGTCGATAAGGCCCGTGGAGAAATCCACTTAGGCAGAAGGACAATGGGAAAATAGGTTCTTTTAGATGTTTTTCTGACGTCAGCAGTGCATATACAAAAAAATGATCTTAAAATCTTACACAAAATGTCAAATATCAAATCGCATTAAATCCTCCACACAAATCTTACACAATATAAAAAAGAACAGCTTGCAAGGTGTAAAATCTAGTTGCTAAAAAGTTACAACAACGACACTCACAACATCGACACTCACAACACTAAACTCACAAAACCGACAGTAAGAAGACCGACAGTTACAACACCAACAGTCACAACACGGATAATAACAATGTCAGAAATAACGCATCTCAAATATTTACATCTTATAAGTGATTATGTTGAAAACCCTCAGTATTTTATTCTGAAGTGTCAAAAAGGAGGCCTCCAAGAGTTAGCACAAATCAACAAAAATAAGTTTTTTACACATTTTAAATATTGTTTTTCCCTTACGCTTATACAAAAATATGAAAAAGCCATAGTTTGGAAAACATAAAATTTAAATCTGGAAAAATCAGTCATTTTAGTTGCATACCATCCTCTCCCACAAAAATTTACACAAAATGTAAAAATCAACCAGTTAAGAAGACAAAAATTTTCTCTTTTAGTTCCGTACTGCCCTTTACCAACAATTTTAAACATAAATGTCAAAAAATCAATAAGCAAAGAATAAACTTGAATCAACAAAGATTATGTGTAGAGCTTGAAACACTAATCAAAATAATGTATAGAATCAAGTACAACACTAACAATAATAATAAAGTCAGAAATAACACATCTCAAATATTTACTTCGTTGAAAACCTTTAATATTTCAATCAGAAGTGTCAAAAAACATCAAATTTATATCTGGAAAATCATTTATTCGATTACATACTATCCTGTTTCCCAAAAATATACACAAATTGTAAAAATTAACAGGTTAAGAACACAAAAAATTTTTCCTTAGTATTATGATCTGTAGTTACCTTTACCAACCATTTTAAACGTGAATGTCAAAAATAAATAAGGAGTAAATTTGAATCAACAAAGATATTATTTTTGGAAAAGAGAGTGTATTTACGGTCCGTCCTCACAAAAGTTAACACAAAATGTAAAACAGATCGGTTTTTGAGGAGCACATCCAAATCAACAAAAATCAGTTCATTTAGCATGTTCTATATTGCTATTGCCCATAAATCTTCCACAAAAAGGTTATGAAACACATCAAATTATAGAAAAATCAGGCATTTCATAAAATATAAAAAACAAAAAAGTTTTTTCATCATCACCAAACACAGTTATATATTACCACAATTATAAAATTCTTAACAAAAACGTGAAACCATGGAATTTTCTTCCAGCAAAAATGACATCACATACAGTTTAGTTCTCCCCAACAAAAGTTTATAATACGAACTATGAAAAAGCCATTAGCTTACACAACAGCCTTTAGTGGAGGCCAATTCTACAAAATTTGTGCTTTCAGTATATTGCATGTGGTCTTTTTCCCACAAAAGTTTACAGAAAATTTTAAAAAACAGCAGTTTGCAACACAAACAAAAACACAAACAACCTTCCCGAACCGAACGACCATCCTCTCATAAATAAAAATAAAGTCAAAAACCCATGTAAATTTCCAATCAAATGTCTACACCCCCTGTAAAAATAACCTGGCATTTTACATGTAGGCTGACGAAAGTTAAACAGGATGTCAGAAACAAAACAATAAAAAATAACTTAACACACACGCTTTAAATTCTGGAAAAAAAATATTCCACTTGTCATATTGCATGTGGTCCCTTTGTAAAGTTTACAGGAAATGCGAAAAGAAATATAAAATATATACATCTGCAAAAGTTTAAGTCTTTAAAGATTTTGTAGGTAGCTAGCTAGCTAGCTAGCTTGTTACATCATAATTCGTGCTCATAAAAGAAAAGAAGTTTGGAAACTAAGGTAGCTAGCTATAGATAATTAAAAAAGAGGAATAACAATATAAGTCATTAGGTTAGAGCTAGCCATGGATGGGATGAGGAGCAGGCATTGGAGGACAACATTAGCTAGCTAACAGTAGCTAAGACCCCCAGTTAAATATACTTAAACTGGGAACACTTAGCTAAAACTAAAGCTAGCTATTTATGCTTAGTAAAACACATATAAAGAGAAACAATAGCAATGTAAATATTATGACATTTGCAGTGAGTTCAACAAACCAAAATTTTTTGTTTTGCCAACAAATTTGTTTAGTAGCCAGCTAACAGCTTAGTGTAGCATTTTGAATTTTGGGATACATTAGTTACCCACCAGGGCACACATTAATTATGCAAAAAATGTAAACAAATATGCTTGCTTTTTCATTTTATAAAAAACGGGTAAAATATAAAACTTAAGAAATTAAGGCTTAAAATGGCTGTCTGAGAATGTGATTCTCCTTGACAATTTTAAGTGTGCTACATTAAAAAGTAAAACGCAGCTCTAGGGACATAAAAACTTACTTTTTCTGAATGTCAATCCACTTTAAACTCTAGCCATTCTTCACTTGGACTTTTGTATATTTTTCAAATATGTTTTTTACTTTTCCACTTTTCCACTTTTTCCACTTTTTTCAAGACAAAGGGACCGTTCTTTTTGTGTGTGTCGATAAAATTATTTCAGCAAATGAAGTTGTGTCATTTGATCATGTGATGTAAATATTTCTGGCAAATTGGACATTTTTTGTCGACATTAAAGAAAATTTCAACAATTTCAAAGGACACATCCACTATGCCTATCACGGACAGACGGACACACTCTTTGTATTATTATAGAGATTAGGAAAATTCTCTATTCGTGTATTATTATAGAGACTAGTCGATAAGGCCCGTGGAGAAATCCACTTAGGCAGAAGGACAATGGGAAAATGTGATGCTCTCTAGGAAAATCGACCGCTTCTATTTTTAATTCGTATTTTTAAAACAATAGAATTCCGTATTTCGTATTTTTAAAAATACGAATTGCGTATTTAAAAATACGCGTATTTTTTTAAAAACCGTATTTCGTATTTTCAAAAAATACGGAATTCGTATTTAAAAATACGCGTATTTTTTAATACGGATTTCGTATTTTTGAAAATACGAAATACGAAATTCGTATCAAAAAATACGTATTTCTAAAAATACGCATTTCTAAAAATACGCTGTGATTTAAAATTCGAAAACATAAAAAAGTAAGGGATCGTCTCCGAGATCTTTTCATTTTTGAATTGAAACGATTTTCATTATATAGGAATCGTTTCATTATTTTTTTTACATCGTCTCATAATCGCATTATGAAACGAATTAAATGTTTTAATTTTTTTTCACGAAACGATTATATAATTTAATACGAAAAATGAAACGAGAAAACATCTCTGCGAAGCTCTAAAGTTGCCGTATTTCATTCTAAAATGACGAGAAAACGTCCCTGCGAAGCTTTAAAGTTGCCGTATTTCGTTATAAAATGACGAGAAAACGTCCCTGCGAAGCTTTAAAGTTGCCGTATTTCATTCTAAAATGACGAGAAAACGTCCCTGCGACGCTCTTAAGTTGCCGTATTTCATTCTAAAATGACGAGAAAACGTCCCTGCGAAGGTCTTAAGTTGCCTTATTTCATTCTTAAATGACGAGAAAACGTCCCTGCGAGGCTTCAAAGTTGCCGTATTTCATTCTAAAATAACGAAAAAACATCTCTGTAAAGCTTTAAAGTTGCCGTATTTCATTCTAAAATGACGAGAAAACGTCCCTGCGAAGCTTTAAAGTTGCCGTATTTCGTTATAAAATGACGAGAAAACGTCCCTGCGAAGCTTTAAAGTTGCCGTATTTCATTCTAAAATGACGAGAAAACGTCCCTGCGACGCTCTTAAGTTGCCGTATTTCATTCTAAAATGACGAGAAAACGTCCCTGCGAAGGTCTTAAGTTGCCTTATTTCATTCTTAAATGACGAGAAAACGTCCCTGCGAGGCTTCAAAGTTGCCGTATTTCATTCTGAAATAACGAAAAAACATCTTTGCAAAGCTTTAAAGTTGCCGTATTTCATTTTAAAATGACGAGAAAACGTTCCTGCGAAGCTTCAAAGTTGCCGTATATCATTCTAAAATGACGAGAAAACATCTCTGCGAAGCTCTAAAGTTGCCGTATTTCATTCTAAAATGACGAGAAAACGTCCCTGCGAATCTATAAAGTTGCCGTATTTCGTTATTAAATAACCAGAAAATGTGCCTGCGAAGCTCAACAGTTGCCGTATTTCGTTATAAAATGACGAGAAAACGTCCCTGCGAAGCTTTAAAGTTGCCGTATTTCGTTATAAAATGACGAGAAAACGTCCCTGTGAAGCTTTAAAGTTGCCGTATTTCATTCTAAAATGACGAGAAAACGTCCCTGCGAAGCTTTAAAGTTGCCGTATTTCGTTATAAAATAACGAGAAAACGTCCCTGCGAAGCTCTAAAGTTGCCGTATTTCATTCTAAAATGACGAGAAAACGTCCCTGCGAAGCTCTAAAGTTGCCGTATTTCATTCTAAAATGACGAGAAAACGTCCCTGCGAAGCTTTAAAGTTGCCGTATTTCGTTATAAAATGACGAGAAAACGTCCCTGTGAAGCTTTAAAGTTGCCGTATTTCATTCTAAAATGACGAGAAAACGTCCCTGCGAAGCTTTAAAGTTGCCGTATTTCGTTATAAAATAACGAGAAAACGTCCCTGCGAAGCTCTAAAGTTGCCGTATTTCATTCTAAAATGACGAGAAAACGTCCCTGCGAAGCTCTAAAGTTGCCGTATTTCATTCTAAAATGAGGAGAAAACGTCCCTGCGAAGCTTTAAAGTTGCCGTATTTCATTTTAAAATGACGAGAAAAGGTTCCTGCGAAGCTTCAAAGTTGCCGTATTTCATTCTAAAATGACGAGAAAACATCTGTGCGAAGCTCTAAAGTTGTCGTATTTCATTCTAAAATGACGAGAAAACGTCCCTGCGAATCTCTAAAGTTGCCGTATTTCGTTATTAAATAACGAGAAAATGTGCCTGCGAAGCTCTACAGTTGCCGTATTTCGTTCTAAAATGACGAGAAAACGTCTCTGCGAAGCTTTAAAGTTGCCGTATTTCGTTCTAAAATGACGAGAAAACTTTCCTGTGAAGCTCTAAAGTTGCCGTATTTCATTCTAAAATGTCGAGAAAACTTTTCTGTGAAGCTTTAAAGTTGCCGTATATCATTCTAAAATGACGAGAAAACGTCCCTGTGAAATCATTGAGCCAATTTAAAACCTATTAAAAACAAACTTGTAAAATTGAGTAATTTTTCTATTCAGTTTATTCAACCACTCACTTGATACACTAATAGTTTTAAAAATACGAAATTCTATTTTTAAAAATCGAATTTCGTAGGTTCTATCTTTAAAAATAGAATTTCGTATTTTCTATTTTTAAAAAATACGAAATTCGTATTTCGTATTTTTAAAAAATACGAAATACGAATTTCGTATTTTTAAAAATAGAATTGCGTATTTTTAAAAATACGAAAATTCGTATTTCGTATTTTTAAAAATACGCGTATTTTAAAATACGAAATCCGTATTTTTTAATACGAAATTTCCGTATTTCGTATTTTTTAATACGAAAAGAGAAGTGGTCGATTTTCCTAGAGAGCATCACAAATAGGTTCTTTTAGATGTTTTTCTGACGTCAGCAGTGCATATACAAAAAAATGATCTTAAAATCTTACACAAAATGTCAAATATCAAATCGCATTAAATCCTCCACACAAATCTTACACAAAATAAAAAAGAACAGCTTGCAAGGTGTAAAATCTAGTTGATAAAAAGTTACAACAACGACACTCACAACATCGACACTCACAACACTAAACTCACAAAACCGACAGTAAGAAGACCGACAGTTACAACACCAACAGTCACAACACGGATAATAACAATGTCAGAAATAACGCATCTCAAATATTTACATCTTATAAGTGATTATGTTGAAAACCCTCAGTATTTTATTCTGAAGTGTCAAAAAGGAGGCCTCCAAGAGTTAGCACAAATCAACAAAAATAAGTTTTTTACACATTTTAAATATTGTTTTTCCCTTACGCTTATACAAAATATGAAAAAGCCATAGTTTGGAAAACATAAAATTTAAATCTGGAAAAATCAGTCATTTTAGTTGCATACCATCCTCTCCCACAAAAATTTACACAAAATGTAAAAATCAACCAGTTAAGAAGACAAAAATTTTCTCTTTTAGTTCCGTACTGCCCTTTACCAACAATTTTAAACATAAATGTCAAAAAATCAATAAGCAAAGAATAAACTTGAATCAACAAAGATTATGTGTAGAGCTTGAAACACTAATCAAAATAATGTATAGAATCAAGTACAACACTAACAATAATAATAAAGTCAGAAATAACACATCTCAAATATTTACTTCGTTGAAAACCTTTAATATTTCAATCAGAAGTGTCAAAAAACATCAAATTTATATCTGGAAAATCATTTATTCGATTACATACTATCCTGTTTCCCAAAAATATACACAAATTGTAAAAATTAACAGGTTAAGAACACAAAAAATTTTTCCTTAGTATTATGATCTGTAGTTACCTTTACCAACCATTTTAAACGTGAATGTCAAAAATAAATAAGGAGTAAATTTGAATCAACAAAGATATTATTTTTGGAAAAGAGAGTGTATTTACGGTCCGTCCTCACAAAAGTTAACACAAAATGTAAAACAGATCGGTTTTTGAGGAGCACATCCAAATCAACAAAAATCAGTTCATTTAGCATGTTCTATATTGCTATTGCCCATAAATCTTCCACAAAAAGGTTATGAAACACATCAAATTATAGAAAAATCAGGCATTTCATAAAATATAAAAAACAAAAAAGTTTTTTCATCATCACCAAACACAGTTATATATTACCACAATTATAAAATTCTTAACAAAAACGTGAAACCATGGAATTTTCTTCCAGCAAAAATGACATCACATACAGTTTAGTTCTCCCCAACAAAAGTTTATAATACGAACTATGAAAAAGCCATTAGCTTACACAACAGCCTTTAGTGGAGGCCAATTCTACAAAATTTGTGCTTTCAGTATATTGCATGTGGTCTTTTTCCCACAAAAGTTTACAGAAAATTTTAAAAAACAGCAGTTTGCAACACAAACAAAAACACAAACAACCTTCCCGAACCGAACGACCATCCTCTCATAAATAAAAATAAAGTCAAAAACCCATGTAAATTTCCAATCAAATGTCTACACCCCCTGTAAAAATAACCTGGCATTTTACATGTAGGCTGACGAAAGTTAAACAGGATGTCAGAAACAAAACAATAAAAAATAACTTAACACACACGCTTTAAATTCTGGAAAAAAAATATTCCACTTGTCATATTGCATGTGGTCCCTTTGTAAAGTTTACAGGAAATGCGAAAAGAAATATAAAATATATACATCTGCAAAAGTTTAAGTCTTTAAAGATTTTGTAGGTAGCTAGCTAGCTAGCTAGCTTGTTACATCATAATTCGTGCTCATAAAAGAAAAGAAGTTTGGAAACTAAGGTAGCTAGCTATAGATAATTAAAAAAGAGGAATAACAATATAAGTCATTAGGTTAGAGCTAGCCATGGATGGGATGAGGAGCAGGCATTGGAGGACAACATTAGCTAGCTAACAGTAGCTAAGACCCCCAGTTAAATATACTTAAACTGGGAACACTTAGCTAAAACTAAAGCTAGCTATTTATGCTTAGTAAAACACATATAAAGAGAAACAATAGCAATGTAAATATTATGACATTTGCAGTGAGTTCAACAAACCAAAATTTTTTGTTTTGCCAACAAATTTGTTTAGTAGCCAGCTAACAGCTTAGTGTAGCATTTTGAATTTTGGGATACATTAGTTACCCACCAGGGCACACATTAATTATGCAAAAAATGTAAACAAATATGCTTGCTTTTTCATTTTATAAAAAACGGGTAAAATATAAAACTTAAGAAATTAAGGCTTAAAATGGCTGTCTGAGAATGTGATTCTCCTTGACAATTTTAAGTGTGCTACATTAAAAAGTAAAACGCAGCTCTAGGGACATAAAAACTTACTTTTTCTGAATGTCAATCCACTTTAAACTCTAGCCATTCTTCACTTGGACTTTTGTATATTTTTCAAATATGTTTTTTACTTTTCCACTTTTTCCACTTTTTTCAAGACAAGGTACCGTTCTTTTTGTGTGTGTCGTTAAAATTATTTCAGCAAATGAAGTTGTGTCATTTGATCATGTGATGTAAATATTTCTGGCAAATTGGACATTTTTTGTCGACATTAAAGAAAATTTCAACAATTTCAAAGGACACATCCACTATGCCTATCACGGACATACGGACACACTCTTTGTATTATTATAGAGATTAGGAAAATTCTCTATTCGTGTATTATTATAGAGATTAGGAAAATTCTCTATTCGTAAGCCTATCCTATAGTTTTCTTTTGTTATTTTTATCTATTGATTTATCTATGAAGCATAAAATGTCTTGAGAATCTCTGTCAATCTGTTTTCTATGCTTTTCACTTAGAGTACCGAATAGTTGCACTAGTGTTTCATTTTATTTTAGAAATATGAAGACGAGACCATACTTTGACTTTGACTTTAAAGTTAAATCTATCAATGAAAAAGTAGAAATCAATCCTATTTTTGAAATTAATCAACATCAACTACTCAATCGGTGTCCATAGAACAAGACGTTGACATCAGCATGATTTTTTCCTCAAATATTATTAAGCCTGTCAGGGGCTGTACTCAGGGTTGATTTGTAGTTTATGCACATGTTAAAATAATAACTGACCTGTGTATTTTTATTATTATAATAGAAGAAAGCTTTAAAGATTAAAAGGAGAACCAAACGTAAAAATTATTTTTTGATGTTTTTAGAAATCTCTTTTCTGGCAAAATACTTCTTTTTCAACAGATCATGTAAAACAAAAAGACTGGGTCTAACAAAAATAACTTTGCAAGGGTCTAAGAGGTCAGGGACGAGCAAACGAGTGTCATTTAAAAAAAAAAATTTAATGTTAATCAATTTACCTTCATAATATCTATGCATTGATACAGTTTGAATGCACATCCCTTAACAGGTCTAAAATTAGCATAAATAAATCTGAAATTCTTAAAATGTGAATATCTTGAGAACCAAAAGAGCTTTTTAAGATTTCGAATTACATCCGAGATCTTATTAAAACGGGCGGTCTTTTTCTTCTCCTCCTTCTTCTTCTTCTTCTTCTTTGACCGATTTTTTAACCGATTGCCGTAACGTCACGACTTTTGAAGTACGACCTGACCCCGCGACCCAGCGCTACTCCAGCTGTGTGCGTATCTTGATATTCGTTAAATTGGGAAAAGAATGAAGACTGCGTTATGAGCTATGCTATATACTCCTTCAAATTTTCTTTTCCAGTTATGTTTTTAACGAGGCGGATTTTGTTCAACTAAACCGAGCTCTAGGGGTTAAGGTACGAGTCGTTTCTTTCGAGGGACCGAGGTCAAGGACGCCATATTTGTTATACTCCGGCTTCTTCACCAAGCTGCGAATCAAAATTTTTTTGAAGAAAGAGGAATATTTGGTTGGGTTAGTATATATAATTATTTAACTGCCTATATTTCAGTTCTATCAACGTTTAAGATATTCTCTTCATTGTGTCTATGTTTTACATCTTACATATTAAGATGAAAATATCATCACGTTTTCTAGCCATGTGTAAATCTGAAACAAACCAATTTCAAGATTTTAGCTAGCCAACGTAGATTTAAGGGAAGCATCCTGCTAAAGCCAGCTAGCGGTAGCTAGCCTTATTTATTCTTATTATTTTAAAGTTTGGTATATTATTATTTATTTTTATGTTGGGGTTGTGGCTCTCTTCTAGCTAGCTCTTTGCTACTTCTGACTGAAGAGTAAAAGTAGCCAAACACAGTTTGGCTAGCTACAACAAAATTCTTAATCAATATTTCTTATGCTAAATGCAATTAGTAGGTAGCGACACCTTTTATTAGTGTCATGAAAACTTACTCCGCAAAATAGAATTGCTGAGTGATTTTTTCAGCTGGACAGGGTAACGACAGGCTGTTTTTCCCATGTTCTTATTTAAACCAAAGTTGCAATAAAGTTTTTTTGAAAAGGGTATTACGCCTAAACGCATTGACGACATAGTTTACCTAAACTAAGCGCTCAGTCCAATGTTAATGATGGCTGTTTCCTGAGTTTCTGTTTATCCGAAGTTTTGATAAAGTTTTTTTTCGAAAAAGGGTATTATGCCTATATGGATATGTGTCATTGTTTGCCTGTACTAATCCTTCAGCCCGGAGTAATATTTATATTTGAACTTTTAGCGGGAACGTTCTCTGAAAAATAAAAAATGTTGGCCAACAGGGTAGCAACGAGTTGTAAACTGTGTTTTTATTTCAGCTAAAGTTGTGAAAAGTTATTTTTCGAATAATATATTACACTGGAAAGACCATAATGTTGTGCGCCTCACTTAATTTATGACATACTATACTAAAGCGCTTCACCTGAATGTGTGGCACAGTTTACACTTCTTATTAATCGCTCTTCCAGGTGTTCAACATCAGGTAACACAGTTACTTGTGGCTTAACCCGGTGTTTCGACTCCTGGTTCCCCGGCTAGTCTAAATATTAATACCACGGAATTGCATTTTGGATTTAGTCTCTATTGTTAATTCTAAACCGATGAACGCAGTCGTAACCTTTTTGTTTCTTCCGCCTACTTCTGTTTCTTTTTTTGTTTTTAAACTTGTAGGATCCAACTTTATGGTCAAATCTTAGATATATATCTTAAACTTGATAAAGATTTTAGTCATGTCACAGGTATAATAAAACATTTCCAAAATATCGCTACATCACAAGCGATAATATTTCATAAATTGATATGGTAAAACGTCTTCGTTTCTTTCTTATGAATGTTAAGTGTAGTGCAGTATTTTTAAAGTATTAAATTTCACAAATCACTTTTTGTATATTTGTACTACATGAAACATTTTGCAAGTTCAAGATAATACCACGGGATAATACCTATTTGTTTCAAATAACGGAACAACATTGTAGAAGTTCTGTACAAAAGAGGCTACTGGCGACCCAGGTATAGGGAACAAAATTACATACGAACAAGAATCCAAAATCTTTTAGCCTGCAAGGGCTTTTCAGTAAAAAATTTAAAAAGACTTGCTTACCAACATCATTTCATACATCAGATTCTCCTTATGTATTTTTCATCATTTTAACTGTGAAAATATAACTTCTAAATCACATAATACGAAACAAAACAGACACATAAAAAGTTTATGTGTTTTTATAAATAAATCTTTCCTGTATGTCAATAAAAACAATTTGGGTAAGAACACATCATTGGTGCCTAACGCTATAAGGTTTTTTTGCAAGTTTTTCACAAAAAAAGTTTAAAAAAATACCGGATTGGTTAAAATTCTTCAAAAATGATTATAAAAATGGCTTAAAAAACAATGTATAAGTAAAGAATTCATCCAGCACTAATTTAATTAAATTTAAGAAGTTACTAATAACAATTTCCCAAAAAAACTTTTTTCACTTTGTAATTTTGGTCAACTCGTCATGGCATAACTGAACAAGTAAATATTTTTATACGATTAACTGAGTTGATCTGCACATCAATAAAGGATCATGAGACAAGAGGGCTTGTCAGTGACAAATATAATATAGCAAGCAAGTTTACAGGGTTTTTTCTCTTTTAAGTATTTGCAACAACAGAGCTGTATTTTGAGTTTTTATTCAAACTGTTGATATAAATTTGAAACGTTTTTGGAACTACAAATTAAAATTGCTGGGTTAAAAAAAAATATGTATTATAGTGTTTCGAAAAAATAATGTCGGTCTAGCCCATAGAAAAACTATAATTATGTTGCCTTTGTTTAATTTGCAAAATAATGTAACAATTACAACAAAAATTATTTTGAACTTCAACTCTTTAAAATTAAATAACAAATGATGTAAAAAAATCTATGTATAGGAATCTAAACAAATTATGATCATATACATTTCAAATTGACCTATGCACATGGTTACTTATTTTCAGACATTATATAAAACATAATATACCTGTTTCAAGAATGCATCTAACAATTCTGCCTGTTTCTTCTGAATGACAAACGATTCAAAAGAATCATAAACAGTTGTGATAAGCCAAAAAAGTGTGTCTTTTTTAGGATCAGTGCCTTCATAACGTTTCTGTATTCTTTCCAGTCTCAGCCTGGTTTCTATTTCAAGCCATGTAATACTTCTTTTCTTCGACTTTTCTCGGTTAAAACAAGAGCTCACCTAAAACAAGGCATAAAAGCTAAATCTATACACTCTCTTAAGCCATTCCTACCGAGGGAGGGGGTCCCCAATGCTAAAGTTATTGTTTAATAGACACCACAAGTGTTGCCCATACCTTATAAGTAAAACAAGTTAGACAAAAAATTGCTGACGTCAGCATTTTAGCTATAATATCATCAAATTTCACTTAACTCAAAAATTGATTGCCATTGCAATACTTTGGAATATTTTCCAAAGAGAATTTTCCAGAAATTAAAAATTGAAGCTAAGTAAAAGTAAAAAAAAGTAAAAAGTTAAACAGGGCTCACCCCCAGCACGAATACGGTTAAGCTAAATTCAAACTAAACCACAGTTCTTTGTGGCCCAGTGCATTGCCACATGATAGTAACCTTTTTTGTTTTACAATGAATTTTAGAAATTATCTGCATTATATTTTTACATACAATAGAAAATATACAATGAAACATGCTTATGTCAGCATCCAGCAACACAGAACATTTCTTGAGTGAGAATTTAGGTTTATATGTAAAAACTAGTTGCTGGTCCGTGGATAAATTCATGGGCTCGCCCGTCCTTTATGTACTGCATTTTGTGTGTCTGCTATACTTGAGGTACTATTTTGAGCAGAGACAGACAGAATACAACTTTTATAGAGCAGGCCTTGTCATGAGCAAATAACCTCCCGAGCAATTATTTGCTCGCGTCAGAGTGTCCACGCGAGCAATTTTGCTCGCCATATTTTTCGCTAAAAAAACTTTACATTTAGTCTCTCAGGGCATCTTTTTCAGGAGAGGCGTGCGCCTTGGCACAGACCTAAATCGTTTCAGGCGTGTGATTAAAACGTCCGCCACATTTCCAGTTTGGTCGGACATGTCCGTAGCTCGTTTCGAACTTTCGTCGGTTAAAACGTCCGATAGATTTCCGTCTTGGTCGGACACTTTTAGATCTCAGAATTATTGAATAGTCCTGGTCCTTTAAATCCAACAGCAAGCCTATTCATAGCCAACCTGACCATCCTAGCTAATTCACCGACTCATGACTTAGTTAAAAAACTACGTAGACATAAATCTCTTTTGCCTGGCCCCTTCGTCGTTGGTAACCAGGTCTTACACAAGAAATCCAGCCATGCGGTTCTTAACTAATGCGGAGGTGAACGCCGACGGAGCACGGATGACGCAAGTCTGAAAAACTGCACTTACAGGCAGAACAGACAATTTATTATGGATTTAATTGTAGATAATTTCTTCATTTGACGAAACAATTGGAAACCATAGCAGGTCCAAATTTAATGGATTAATTTTCTTTATGCCGCAACTGTTATTCAAACAATTTTAAAAACGAAACCCACGTGCGGTATAATTTTTTTTTCTGTATAAATTTTATGTACCTGACGTGTACCTTTTAAAAAGAGATTTTATTTATTAGTTTTATTTAAACCACGCGGATAAAGATTTTTTTTTAATTTGAAAACGAAGCATATTTTTTCCTATTTGCTTGTGATGACCTGAAAAATAAACATTAAATTTATGAAAACGACAGTATAGTCATGCATACTATTTCGGACATGTAGAAAAGGAAGTTAAGATTGAGAGAGTCGCTATACCAGTAGACGCTCGATCATCGTGTTTGCGGTTCACGATTAAAAACGTCCCCCACTTTTCTACTGCAAAATGAATGCGCAACAAAGATTAACCTTAATGCCCGTATCGCACGCGTTTTATAAAATGGCGAATGAACTGTTGCACGATGGGTGGAAAATAATCACACCAAATATCTTTTCAGTTTCACTTAAAACACCAATCAATTCTTGAGAAAAACGTTTACACTTCTCAAATCTGTAAATATCTCACTTTTCAAAATGTTAATATTTACGCCAGCAATAGAATGCTCGGGTAACGAGCATTTACGCGAGCACTACGCGGGCGCGAGCAATTGCTCGCGACTCATGGCAAGTCCTGTAGAGACTTTCATTCTATGTCAATATTGTTTTAACGTCAAAGTTTAGTAAATAGGTGATGTTAAGTTTGTTGAAGAAAATTATGAAAAATATAATCGACTTTGCAAAAGTCACAGATAGACAGACGGAAGCTTTATATGTTATTATAAGAAATGTAATGAGAATTAGGTAGAGTATGATAGCCCCTATGGCTCACTTCTCTTCTTAATATAAACACTTCTCTTCTTAGTCAAAATACTTCTCTTGTTTCTCTTCCATTCTGAACACTTCTATTCCAATGGGTACATTTCCGTTCCATGAATTTAAAAAAAAACTAAGACTCAGTTCTGGTCCAGAATATTAATTTGGATGGATTATGACTCACATTGTTGAATAAATGAAATCCCGTTTCCCAGCCACAAAAAAAGTTCAAGTGTTCTTAGTAATTAATAACTCACCAAAAATTTTAAGTATATTGTGGAGCATAAACCTTAGATAAAAATACATTGTGATATTTGGTTTATCAAGACATTCCTTATCTTTTTTAATAAACAACTTTTTTTGATAAAAATAATAAAATTTTAACTGTTATTCTTTATTTATTTATTTATTTAGTCTTTATTCTTAGTTGTTTTAAACAAAAGAACTATTGTTTTTAACCTAAAATCCCAGCTTGATATTCTTATAAAGTATATGTAGATATAAAAAAGCATGTATAGTTTGCTTGGTAGACATCTGGGCAGTCATTTTTTAAATTATAAAGTCTATTGATAAATAAAAT
Source organism: Hydractinia echinata (assembly GCA_030067915.1). Taxonomy (NCBI): domain Eukaryota; kingdom Metazoa; phylum Cnidaria; class Hydrozoa; order Anthoathecata; family Hydractiniidae; genus Hydractinia; species Hydractinia echinata. The sequence goes on along the minus strand of JASGCC010000076.1, from coordinate 1,001,222 downwards.
TAGCTACTCTGCTGCTGAGCTGAATTTAACCATCATATTATTTTATTCATGCACATGCACATGCACATGTACCGGGGTCTGCTGCAATACGAAGCTGTTGGTAAATTGATCACGGTCACAAGACATTACTGCAAACCAGATATTTAAATTTAGTTGTGAAGAGAAAGTTTTTGGCGACATGCGGAGAAGTGTTAAAATACAGAAGAGAAGTGTTAAAATACAGAAGAGAAGTGTGAGAATACAGAAGAGAAGTGTGAAAATACAGAAGAGAACCGTTTGAATTATAGAAGAGGCTTTTACATTTGAAGAGAAAATGAGCCATCGTAGCAGAACAGTCTGATTTTAATGAAACTACCAATATGTGTGAAAAAATTGGATGATTTAGGTAAACTTTCATGAAATATTCAGCATCTTACGACTTTTTAACATTAGATATGGGCAATTACAAATGTATTGGTACAGTACTGTGAAAAGGTTTGTTAACATCGCGTTCGCGTAACGAGCGTGGTGCACACGAACCATGATAAAGTCGTGGTCTTCACGTATGACAAACATTCAAATATTCTATCTTGGCCACTACGCTAATATTATTATCTCCACGAAGGATTGTGTGTCCCACGATCATTTTTGCGAGCTCAACGATTTCTATAGCCAGTATAATTTTATTTTTTTATTTTGCTTGATGTATATCCTTTTTCGTTATGGACGCGATTGTATTTTTTTATGAAATGTCATTTTGTCTAGAAAAGTTAAATTTGTCTGACCATAATTCAATTTTAGTTTTTAGAACTTTAATACGCCCGTCAAACACATTTCGTTGTTTTGCCGGGTTTTTTTACGACAAAAGAATTCTATTCAAGAAAACGTTGAACCAAAAATATATGCGAAATATTTAACAGTCGTAATTCATAGTAATTTGTTGTGATGAAACTAAAATGCATGATGCGCTAACTTTATAATCACAAAAATTAGTGCAGGTTAAACAAAAATTAGCTACTTTCGCTAAAATAGTTATAATACAGGTGAAAAATAAATTACGCTAGCTAAAATGTAATACTTTTAGTCGATACTATTAGGAAAAATAATAAAAACAAGGTAGAATAAATAGAACAAATGTTAATTTATTTTTTTCCCGTTGGTTTTAAATTTAATTGATAAACTAACAGTCTTTGTTGTTCTACAATAGAAGTGATCTATCATGGATGCCACAGTGTAATGTTTAATTTTTGTTTGTGTAGTCCACAAAACATGATCGTGAGGTCCACGATTGTTAAAAAAATACGCATCGTGGGCTATCGTGGTTTGTGCGTAACATGGAATAAACATGAACCACGATGTCAACAAACCTTTTCACAGTAGTGTACAGGGAATAAAACAACACATGAACTACAGGCTTCTCATTTTGAGGTACGCGATCGCGTTCCTACGCCCTATCACGTACCTGAATTACGTGAGGTACGGGAAGAACCGCGTACCTCCGTTGACAGATTACTTTTAGATCTGAGAATTATTGAATAATCCTGGTCCTTTTAATCCACGAGCAAGCCTATTCATAGCCAACCTGACCATCCTAGCTATTTCACTGACTCCTGACTTAGTTAAAAAAACTACGTAGACAAAAATCTCTCTTGCCTGGCCCCTTCGTCGTTGGTAACCAGGTCTTACACAAGAAATCCAGCCATGCGGTTCTTAACTAATGCGGAGGTGAACGCCGACGGAGCACGGATAAAGCAAGTCTGCAAAACTGCACTTACAGGCGGAACAGACATTTTATCATGGATTTAATTGTAGATAATTTCTTCATTTGACAAAACAACTGGAAACCATTTATTAAAATGACAGTATAGTCATGCATACTATTTCGGACATGTAGAAAAGGAAGTTAAGATTGAGGAGTCGCTATACCAGTAGACGCTCAATCATCGTGTTTGGGGTTCACGATTCAAAACGTCTCCCACTTTTCTACCGCAAAATGAATGCGCAACAAAGATTAACCTTGGAGCCCGTATCGCACGCGTAACATCCTTTGCACGTGCGTTGTTAAACAAATAAATAGCCATTTTAAAAATCGCGTACCCGGAGCAAATTAGGTGCGCTACGCAATCGCGTAACGTGGTCAACTGGCGTACGCACATATTTACAAAATGAGAAGCCTGAACTACAAATCGCACATGTGAATCCATATTAGAGAATTTCATGTGCGATTTTTTTTTAATTTCTAATTTACTTTAAAGAACTCCTTAGGGGGTGTGTAAAAGTGTTAAATATATTAACAAAACACATTGCTTCATTATAGGAAGTTATATTATTATAGCAAATATATACTGCAGGATTATACATTAAAACACAGAACGAAGAAAGAAGCTACATCGTACTATGTTGTAATCACTGCGACCATTTTGTTTGCGGTGTCAATCCGCCCCTCAACTTATATCTTTTCTCCATGACGATTGTAAAACAAGGGGTCTTTTATTTCCTTCTGCCATTTTGCACACATTTTTAACAAAAAAAGTTTTGAAATTTTTCTTTACTGAAACTGTAACTATTCTTTTTTAAAAAAACAAATGAGAATATGCAGAAGATTTATTTATAGTACCATGTGTTTGCATTCTAATAAAAATAAAACAGGTCTCTCTAACAGGTCTGCCTAAATAGCATTGTCGTCTGTGTGGATGCTAGTGCAATCACATGCGTCTCATGGAATTTCCTGAAAACATGTGTATTTTTCAATTTGTGTCGTCTTCTCAATTTTAAAAATAGTTATATAGGAGAGTTTGACTGTTTTAAATTTGAAAACAAGAAAAAATAACCTGATGACGAATATTATATACATGAATAAAGATTTTACCTTCTCCCAGAAATCAGAATCACCTTGAAAATCTTCAGAAAATGGATTTTTAGGATCAATAGATGCCACAAACTGATTCATATTCAAAGAAACAGTATTTAAATGACTCCCAGTTCCTTTATTTCCATCTTCATTTTTAATTGCACCATAAGTTGTTACCATGACCTCGAAAACTGGCTAGCCTAAAATGCTTAAAATTAGAGCAGAATGTAAAATTTATTTGGTATGCTTTCTTGTGCATTTGCTGCAGGAGAAACTTTTATTCTTACCATCCCATGAAAGTCTGGGTGTGGATATATATAAATAAAATATTTTTGAGGAAATGGAAATTAAGCTGCTTGAGATTTGAGACTCTGATAAATTGATAAACATCTAATAAGCAAAACATTTTAGGCAACTCCAAAAAAAAATTAGCATTGCAACAATACCTGTCACATAGACAAATGGCATAATGGTATTATATATAACCCATACAAAAAGTTAAAATGCTGATTTTGCTAATCGAAAATCGGTATTTTCAACTTGGCAGCCAGCAAAAAAATGATGGATTGTATACAGTACTGGAATCAGGAGACCTAACATTGTGCAGGCCTTTTCAGGAGAGGCGTGCAATAGCACGCGCACACCTCCACACACACGCAAAATGGCTTAGGCGTGCTATTGATAGCACCTGCAAAATGACAAATTTTATAAGAAGTTAACCAGTGCAGCACACCCAAAAACACACCTAAAATACTTGAGGCATGCTTTTTGGCACACACGTATTAAAATTTTCCTGAAAAGGCCTGTTGTGAGCGTGTATCATGCGCGACACAAACGATCAGCGATCCAATTGTGACCATCGCGATAGAATAATGTTAACAAAAAACTTTGCGATATCAATAAGGGGAGAGCAATTGCTCTTGCTCACGCAAAGGCTCGCCCAATCCTGAGAAATGAGAAACTAGCTGAGTCATTAATTGCTCCCCCAATTCCAAAAAAAGTTTTCTTACTGAGCAACATTAATTCATCTCACATGGAAATCAATGTTATCTTTCTTATTATTTACAGTAAAATAGAACCAAAATATACATAAAAAGATAACATAACATAAATAAAAGAGACTTTGTGATAAAATATGCGTTTATAATCTTATTCTATTTATTCAAATTGCTCGCCCAGGTTAAATTATTGTACCCTTGGGAGAGCGATTTATAGCTCTGGTGTTATTTTCTTATTGATAGGACTGTGCATGCTCAAAAACTTATTTTTAAAAGTTATGCAGCAAGAATTTTTCTTGTGTTGTTTTGAAAGTTATACAGCAAGTTATTATTCTCCCACTTAAAATAATGAAAAAAAAACAAAAGTTAAAACAAGTTAAAAGTTTAGTGTTCTTTTAATGTTTTTTGCGCAGTCTTAAGAAAATCTAAATTTAAGTGCAAAATCTTTTTACAGACTCTAGTTTAGTTGACAATATTTAAAATCTTTCGCGGCATTAAAATTATTTATTAAAAATCCATAACGAAGGAGAGTGTTATGACTAGCGTATTCTACCTTGTTTTTATTATTTTTCCTAAATGGTATCGACTAAAAGTCTTGCAGTTTTAGATTTTAGCAAATGTAATTTTAAACATATATATAATAATCATAACGAAGGAGGGTGTTTCTTTTCTCCACGAGATGGGATAAGAAAATGTTTGTTTGTTTTCATTTTTTTTCTTTAAAACTTTTTTGCTTGATATTATTATTTTTTTGTTTTCGTGAAAATTAGGGTCGGTCGGGCCTGTAGAACAACTAATTAAGTTGGAGTCGTCTAAACAAGAAAGAAGCTCACGTTGACAAAAAAAATTTTGATTTAGAAAAAAAAAAAACAATTATTTATATTTAATGGCGCTATTCTCTCATGACATTAATTAAGTGATTATTATAATGTTTAAAGATGTAACATGACGGTCGCGATGTGGATCGCGAAAATCACAATGCATCGTGAAAGTCGACTCCATGATGGATCGCGACTTTCACGATGCTGAAAAAAATTTAATATCGCGACAGCATCGCCAATCGTGTGCGACACGCACGATAGGCGGTCCACGATGTTAGGTGTTCTGATTCCAGTACTGTATACATTATGCCTAGGAATGAAAACACTAAAAATTCCTGATTATATCATATATATAATTCTTGAATTTATAGTAAAGTAAGATTTATTATCAACTAAATTCTTTGCATAATAGTTAACAGCTCTACGTAAATTTTCAAATGCAGATCCAAAATATTTATATTTTCACTAGAGGATAAAGACACAATTTTTAGTAGGAGCTTTGCAACCTTACAGTATATATATACACTTTGATTTAAAAAATACAGAGTCGTCATTCCAAAGGAATACTTGAAGGTTACTGAGCAAATCATCACTGTTGTGGCTTTAAAATTCGTTAATATGAATTCCAGCATGACGTTATTTGTTTACTTTTCAACGTTAAGCTCTTTGACTCTGGCATTTGCGTGGCAGGAAAAAAGATGCTAGGGTTTAGTTAAAAGAGGTCTTTACCTGTGGATTACTTATCATGGAAACATTGTTTGATGTTTTATTGAGTGCATATTTTGATGCCTTCTAATTTATTTGAATTCATAAAGTCCTAACAATGCCTTTGTGTGACGAAATGGACATATTTATCCTGTCACACAGATACCAGAGTCGAAAGAGCTTATATACAGCTAAAAATGGAAACAAAGAAATTTATCTATTCTGGGTTAACATTATCAAATTTTAAAAAAGAAAATAAAGAACTTTTGAGGAAAATGAGTGGTATATTTAAATTTATCAGCAAAAATTATCTAAGACTTGGAATACCAAACGATTATTAGAACAGGATTTATTGCAATTTGAAGTTTTCAAATTTTATAAGAGTTTGACAGTAACATTTAACTGCAGTGAAACATATTCACTGCAGTTAATTTGCGTGGTCATGTCCTCATAAAACATCAAAAGTTTTGCTATAATAGAGGCAGTTGTATTTAGTGTATATATAAACTATAAATTTGCATGTTTCCATAGATTTTGGTACTGAATTTAAATATGTTATATATATAGTCAATTTTTTTTGAAAATGATCAAAAAATGCAAAAATGCAAAAAAAAATGCAAACCTAGATCCAAGAATAATATAATACACTCAATCATAGTGCCGTGTTTTTCCTGCGTGCTCAGAAATGGAGGTAACGTGTCCGCTGGTTTGTTTACATTTTTACCTCCATTTCTGCACGCGCATCGAGCATTACGTAATCACTTAGATGCGCGCGCAAGTAAATATCAGGACTGTGATTCCATGTATCGATACGTTTATATCCTCATCCTTTTTTATTGGTGATAACCTTTTTGCTGAAAAATGTATATACTAAAGAATTTTGCCTTGTGTCTGAATATTTTTGCCTGGCACACACATGTATAGGAACCAAGAGAAAATACTGTGGTTTTTCATAGAAATGTATATCTAGCTAGCTAGCTAGCTAGCTAGCTAAACTACACAAAATGTCTGACTGAGAAGGGCAGGAGGGTTATCAAATCCTTAAATTATTCACTTTTATCAGTCCATCGTTCACTCAGAGATCTATGTTACAAACATAAAAATATCATGCTAAACCCACATATAAAATCTAAATTAATCTTAAATAAAATTAAATTCACCAAATTTATTAGCCTCTGTTGCTCAATTCAAGGTCGATGTCACGCCTGCAAAGCGGCAGCCATATTTTGTTTACTACTTTTAAAATTTACGACCCTCGGCTTCAGTTTGTGTCCCTAAGGTATCATGCCACAATGCAGCCGCTATCTTTCTTTTCGCTACTTTTCTTTTCACTACTTGCTCTCGGAATTTCCATTTGACACAAACCAATGACAACACCGTCGATAATTTTTGAATCTATTCTCCCGTTTCCATCAATAACACAGACATGTTTAATTTGTTGCAAACTGTGAGGTACTTCTTCTTTTTCTGATAGCGACAATAGTACTAGCTTGCTTTCGTTTTCCGACTTAACTCTCTCTCGTGCGATCATCTCCCTGATAATCTCTTGAGCTCTTTGGTCGGTGCTTAAGTTGGTATTGTCAACGTTAAAATTATTAGATTCGACCAAATTACGAAGCTTTGGAGAGTTTATCAAGAAGACCCTGTTAATGCGAGTTTTTATCATTTGTTTGAACTTTTCTGTATAACTTGACAGTTCTTCGTGTTCATGTGAAACGTCATTCAAATCAAACACTTCTAAGTTTGAAGCTCCCTCCATTTTATTTCGCAATCTTAAAATGAGGTCTGCATCTACTGAATCATCCACAGAAAACAATAAGGCTCCCTTAACCATGGTGTTTTCTAAAATAAAGAGGAAAAGGGTCTGGTCATGAAAATGTTGCAAGGCACATGCGCGTGTTGACCTCGCATCAGATTGTTTAGAAAATGCAATTTTATTAATTTACGGACCAGATTGTAACATAATTATTTTTCCATGGAATCTACAGACCTGGTAAAAATACAACCTTTAAACAGGAAAGCTGTAACGAAATATGGTTAAGTTGAGCAACACAGCGTAAATTTTTGTTAACTATGTTTTAAAAATCTTATTAATAATTATGTAAAACAAGTATAAGTAAAATATTGGAAATGAAACGATAGTTCTATCCTGGTAAACAATGCATAAACGAACTTTGTACGTGTGATGAAAATACATATACTTTTATGTAAAGTGGTATAACAAATCGATTAAAGTGTTGCTTACATTCAAGTTGCTTTCCAATTCCCAAATGATTTAACCTTCTGTTTGTTTCGTTTGTTTCGATAACAAGAACTTTTAAACTTCTTTATCGGACATGCAACTTTTTTATCACTTTTCCTAAAGCAAAACATAAATATTGAATTCCTTTACGCTCGATTACACAAGATCTGTCTGTTACGATTAAAATTGAGCCAATCAAGGTAGGGTATGGAATCCGTCCATTGTCATCCTGCCTTATGATTGACATAAATTCGGTTAAAGTCACTTAAAAAGCGCAGTACGCCCATAACATTACATCATATATAAAATGGTAGCAAAGCGTCGGATGCGAGAGCGGCAAAGTTGACAAAATGGAGTCGTGAACATCTGCTTTCATGCTGCGCAGTTTCGGGAAATTTTAAGTTAAAATTAAAGTATAGTTCCATTGGAATCTTACATTTACAAAATGTTATTTCACGTAAGTTTATATTTTTTCCAGCTGATAAAATATTATTTGAGTGAAAGTTAAAGGAATAACGGTCTATAAACGAATATGTAAGCATGCGTCTAAAAACCAAGAACGAGGTTTGCTAATAAGGTATGTCCATTTTATCTCAGCCTCGGAAGGCGTTTCGTGTAAGAAGAACAAAACTGAAAGAACAAGACTCACCCTGAAAGTCCAAGCACCTTAAAAGTGATTTTCAGAAGAAAATAGTATGCAAAGTGCAGAATAAAAACTTGAGAACAAGCACATTTTCAGTGAAAACAAATCTAAAATTGCGAATTAGTCGCCTCAAAGAACTATTTTTTGTGTGTTATCTAAAGAGAATTTTTACACTACATTTACCGGGAAGTTGCGGACAAATCAGAATAAAGTAAAGCGAAGTAAAAGTTTGAGAAGGACGTTCCTGGTTTAGTTACTCGGTGTTTATGTTTGAGGAAATAAGACAAATTCGCAAACATTAATTCCGTTATCCTTTCTTCCAAATTCATTTCTTAACTTAAGTAGAATGATTTGCTGCTTTAAAATCAAACTACTCCCACCGTACTATGCGAGATCAACAAAACCGCCAACATCAACCAAGTCATCCGTTTATGTTCGAATTTTCTCGCGTTAAAAGGGTACCTTACGAAAGACAGACTCTGCACGAATGATAAAAATGAGACGACATTTTGCGAACTAATTTTTGCCATTGGAAGCACTCACTGAGGAAATGCGAAAGCAATGTTTGCGACAGGAGAAAGCAATGAAAAATTGTACGGAACTTAACTTGGAGAATATGTGACAATAGTACAAAAGTAATTTTCGCTAAAATAAGTTTGCGCAATTTATTTCCGCAAAATGTTTTTTTTCTGGGTGAAAAAAGTCTACTTGCACTTATAGGAGCACTTGGCTAACTTGCAGTAAGAGCAGGTATCTTTAAAAATCATGTAATTTGTGCTAAATGGATCCAATCAAACAAAAGATTCTTACACTGACGCAGAGTTTTATATACTAATTTTTATTTTGATCCAGCTGTCAACGCCTGGAACGTTTGGAAAAAGGTTTTTAACAAATCGAGTACATCAGTTAGGGAAACTATCGTTTGGGCATAGAGAAGTTGTTATGTATATATGGACATCTTTGTCGTGACTTTGTAGATAGTAGCGTCGTTAAGGTAAAAGTATTCTTATAGATGTCTTCCTGCGTGACGTTACTTGTTTACTTTTTAGCGGTTCGCTCTATCGACTCTGGCACTTGCGTGGCAGGAATAGAGATGCTAGCGCTTGCTGAAAAGAGGTCTTTTTCAGTGGATTCTTCTCGCGGACACATCTTTCGAGATTTTATTGATTGCAGATTGACGCCTTTTGGTTTATTAAAGAGTCCTATGAAATGAAAATAACCTCGCTTCACCTAACGTTCGCAATAGAGCTTCCCGTTGAAAATGTAAAAAAGATATTTTGTCTATATTATATAATAAAATTGGTATCAAGTTTATGAAAATTCGCTGAACAGATGATAAGGTAAGGCTCTACCATATAAAATGGCAGACAGAAAAATATTTTTAAGAAGAAACAACAGTACCTGATACGTGTCTACCTCTTATCACCAAATTTAAAATCAGAAAAATCCTAAATCAAAATGGCAGTTAAACAACGAACCTCTACATTAATAATCTGTAAGCTGATAGTAAAAAATTAAAAAAAAATTTACGTTTAAAGTTCAGTTTAATAAAGCTGTATAAACAACGAGGGTATATATATATGTTTTTAAACACAATACAATAATGTTCCATATAATACACCACCTGTCTAACACCTTTACCTTTTGTATTTAAAGTGTGAAAAATATTTAATATTTAATTCTTATATATGGTCGTTAATGAAGGTACCATTTTGTATTGTACACCATCACCATCAAACACGCGCCTGCATATCAAATGACGCGGGTGGTAATATATTCCGCGTGTGTTACAATTGTAGGAAAAGAACTCTGCGAACCATTCTCCTTTCTTAGAATTCTTTGGGTTATACGAAAGAGCTTTGGGGACGAGAATGCTCTGCGAACGTTTATTTCATATGTGCTTTTCCCTTTCTTTAAAATACGCGGAAAACAAATAACAGGTAAACATATCAGTAAGGTCATTCTAGTCCCCAAAGCTTTGGGATATACTTCTATCTGAAAGAGCTCTAAGGCAGTATATGTTATGCATAAGGTATAATGCCCATGAGATTTTCAGCAATTTCTGTCAAAAATTGTATCCTGTTGCTATGGTAATTAGAAAAATATGTCAAAAATTCGTTTGAGTTATTGTGTTGACACGTGTTTCTTATATATACAGCTACAAGGTAGAAAAGAACAAAATTTGATCCACAAACAGGTAAAACCTGAAAAAAATTCCAAGGTTCTGTAACACATCCGTACCTAAGTTTCTAACACTCCTCGACCACCCAATGACAATCTGACTTTTTAAGAAACACTGTCCCGTATGCAACTACTTGTAACTTAATAAAACAAATATATTATGCTATGAGCCTTAGAAATGCCGTGTAGCTGTACTGTAACGCCTTAAATACAGGAAAGACGGCTTGCATTGAATTCTCTGATAATTTTATGTTTTATAGAGGTCCGACAAAAGTTTTCCGCGGCCTTAAGTAATGCGTTGTTCCGTGTTGTCTGGTAAACGAGAATAAGGACCCTTGAGGCCAAGCCAAAAGAATTTTATTTTAATCGCCGTTTTCACTATTTCTTTCACAGAAGCATCATTGTATATTCCAAATACGAAAAACGTTAAACGCAGACCAAAAAAAAGAGTACTCTAAAAAGTTTATTTTGAGGAGAATAAGTTTGCTCTGTGCGCACATTTTTTAGGAGAGACAAGCCAAAATCTCAAAAATCACTAGAATTTTACGACAAACGTTTGATCGTGATAAAAAATTACATTTCAAAAATAAAAAAAACAGGTTATAACTTACGTTGTATCAGCGATATTAAATGTTGTTATTTTTTAGAACGAGGAACAACTTTGAACAACGTTCGAATAACACGCTTGATTGGTCATGTTATTTACAAATCATAGCTAATCAGTTGAGGAAAACCATGTGTTATACCTCGACCAAAATTTAGGGTTAATGATCATGTTTTACCAGTTTAAGTTTTTAACTGTTCCTTACATTAACCTTTCTTTCGCGGAAGATTATTTTGGAAAAACACTCAATTTTTATGACTGTTTGCCCGATTAAATACCTTTAAATCTCGAAATTTTCGTGCATTTTATGTCAACCTTATACCCAAGGCTTTTTATCTCTCACTGATACAACGCTTATTGTCAGGTCTGGCAAAAGAGGCCACGGAGCAGGTTGGGTTTCTTTTCCAAACCGTGATTGGTCAAAACTTTTTAACTGATTGTTCGTCATGCGGTCAAATGTAAACATCAATTAGCCTCGATTAGCTTAAACTAAGTAACTCCACTTGCGACACTTTTTTCAACAACTGAACAAGGTAGTCTACTACCTGACTACCTATGTGTGGAAAGCTGGCATAAATAGTTATAGTTACTATTATAGGTAATCTGGAATATGCAGCAGGTGTAAAATAACAGTTGAACACAGCAGCTAAATCTATATAATAATGCGAAGCCTGTGTTTGTGTCCGTAACATGCATGGGGGATGTGTTCATATTCCTTTGAAGTTGTCGAGAAAGTTATGTCTTATTTGTTTTCTTTTCTGACGTTACAGCAAGACGTCTATGTATTAGACTGATGTCAATAGCATATTTAAAATTATCGAAGCCATTGCATTGCACTTTTATGTTTAAGGCCTACTTATATCTTGCAAACGGCTCAAGTTAACGGACACACACAATAGAGGCAACGTCTCCTTAATCGTTCGTTAAAAGTACACGATCCTATACATTTTTTTATTGATCGGCGTTTCAAGCTCTACACAATAAAAGCAACGACCGAATAACTTTCAAAAAAAAAAGAAAATTTTTGTATCGACGGGAATACACCTTTTTCGAAATGAAAATTCGTTCTGCAAAATACACCACAAAAAATACCGGGAAAAAAATTTCGAGTAAAACTTTAAAATGCTATATGTAAACAAACGAAAGTGAATGTTTAAAATGTCAAAAAAAAGTAATTTACTTGAGCTTGAGATCAAATCATTGGACGATTTTAAATTATAGAGTACGAATACACTTAAACAGTACTTGGCTATTAGAAAGAAACCTTTAAATGATTCATTCGATACTTTGGTAGCAAGGTATGTGGTACCTATAAGCTAGCTAGCTATATCCTCGATTCTTTTCTTGTGCTAGCTTTTAATGACTACACTTTTCATTTCTCTTCTTTCAGGGCATTTTCTGCTTATGAAGAAGGTGTCCTTGTTGATTCTGAAGTGGAACATCGAGAACGTTTGTTACTGAAAGAGTATACAGAAAAGTTTCAGTCTCTCTCTTTGCAAGATCCCTTGACAATAAAACTGGGTTGGGTAGGAGAAAATGAAGGATTAGCTTATTGGCCAAAGTTATATTTCATGTACATATCTAGGTATTTCCTAAATGTCATTTCACGAGATAATTTGTGGCAAAGGTTAGAGTGCAAATACAAAGAAGGAAAGGCTTACAGATATTATTCCAATGGGTTTGTTGGTGAGATATTTATCAACATGCTGCAACCAGAGTGCAAATATTGTATCATTAAAACAAAGTGTCTACCATCACAAAGAGTTAATTCAAAACAATATGATGTTTGGTGTATCATTGAAAAAGACCATGGTGGAATGCCAGGTGGTAAAATCTTAGCTGGGTATTGTAGCTGTACAGCTGGTTTGCTGGGTAAATTAAAATTTAATTTTTCCTGCACTTGATTTAATTCTTTCTAAAAAATATTTGCAAGAATGAAATTGATCTTTCAAAACATTTCCATTTTTTTTTAATTTTCACAGGTAGCTGTAAGCATGTTGCAGGGATGTTGTTCAGAGTGGAAGCAGCTGTACTTATTGTGGTAACACACCCAACATGCACAATGGAATTAGCAAAGTGGAATGTACCATCCAACAAAAAAGCAATTAAACCTGGCAAACTGTCCAATTTTTTAATTAAGCAGGATTCTTATAAGAAAAAATTGGCTGGGGATAGTATGGAGGCAGTGGCTACCAAAGCTAAGCGGAAACAAAATTATACACCGTTGTCAGAAGAAGGAAAAATGTATTTCTCAAATAAAAAAAGAGTCCGTTCAGATATATACAATGTTTTAAAAACAACTTCGCCCAATTGCTGCTTTGTTAAAGTGATGGAAGACAAGTCAATGCTGATTTTTTTCACTTTTTGTATGATGAAATCTTTGACATACATGAGGCTTTATTGCATCATGAAAATATTCAAATGTTTCTCGGTTGTTTATGTTTGTATAAAAGTTACACTTTTTATCGGATGTTATTATTTCTTTATATATGGATACTCTTTTACGAACAAAGATATGGTTATGGTATTTTTCAGTTCTTTTTCGTAACTTTGTTTGGTTAAGCAAATGTGATAATTTTGCAGATTTTGTCTTTAACTTTATGTTGTTATTCTTAAGTTCTCTGTTTTCCCTCTCTACATTTAAACATCTTTTAAGAAACATCATTATAAGAGCTATAAAACTTGCTATTATCATTGTTACGTGAACAAAGGTGCTAATGCTGTTATCCACATTATTTTTATCATCAAGGTTGGTAACATTCACATCTTCAGTTATTTGTAGGCAGTTATCAGCATCACCATACACTTTTGTATTTTTTCGTGGCTTTCTCTGTGAAGGGGATTTAAATAAAAGTGAGTTTTTTTTTCGAGAATCATAACCCATATTTTCAGTAAGATGGGGATTGCACTCAGTGGGCTTTCCATCAAGAAAGTGTTCACTACAAACTCTTGCATCTTACTGGGCTCAAACAACTTATCTTTGGAACCAGGGCCAAGTCGGTTAAGTAGCTGTATCCACATTTTTCTCTTTTCAGGATTCTTTTTTGTTGTTGGAAATGGATAAAGCCTAAATTGTGGTTCACAGGAACATTCACTTTTTTTACATTGTGATCCTCACAAACAGCTTCCTTCCATTTCTTTAATTTATAAGCGCCATTGGCACAGTTAAACACAGCACAATGATAAGCCATAAGTATTTTAAAGACAATTATAGCACGAAAATTGAAAGCGTCTGGCACTGAAAAACTTGAGACTTCCTTTGCAAAACTTTTCGTACAGACTGTTTTACTCGAAATTTTCGTGCGCATGGTAGCACCGATTCAACCCGCTTAAAACCCAGACTTTTGAAAAAGGTGTATTAACGGATTTGTTTCGATTTGTTTTGGCTAAGTGGATTTTTCCACGGCCTAATCGACTAGTAAATTTATAATGTTTATATCAACCTTGAATTTTAATTAAACAATAGTAAATATGTATTTATTTATTTATTTATTTACAGTTCATATATTTTTATATCACACTGTTGCAACGTATTCCCGAGTATGCATTGCGATTGAAGGCCTAAATATAAAATGTTTGGAGAAAGATTTTTGCGATTAGATATAACTAATTTATTCCAAAAGAATACTTTGCCAGTTAAGCCTTCACGCAAATGGGTCAACAGACCTAATGTTTTTAAAAGTGTCATCGGTGCTATAAGGTGTTAAAAATAAACATTGAATTTTTCACAACAGTGACAATAAAGCAACTAAAAAACCTTTTCTTCGATTTTTAATTTTTATTTTCAACCCTCAACATCAAATTGCTTCAACCCTCTCCCAAGTTTTGCTAATATATCCACATAAAGCTTGCCATTTTAATTTTGTAAATCGTGACTTTATCCTTTCAATGCGTAGCTTTATATCTCTGCTCAAAAATGCTTTTAAATGAACATTAAGCACTGAATTTTACTGCGAAGTTGGTGGAATGCTGTAGCTTTATCTCTATACACTTCTCCCACTATTAATTAAACTGCAAAAACTCTCTTAATATTATCGCAGAGACATCGTACAGGAAGTGGTATTTATATACTTCGTTCTTGGCGGGTCTGTTATTTCAGAGACTAATTGATTGACTTTGTCAAACGTTACAGCTAAAAAAAGGGGGTTAAGAATGGGTTAATTCAACCACTTCTGTCAGTCTATTGCTATGAAAATGTCAAAAGATCAAGCACATAACAATTCTAAAGGATACAATCATACTGAAACACTGACATTGATAAAAGGAGTAAGAACCAGAGAGAACTTAAATACAGACAGAGAGTTGGCTATCGCTGACACCACCAGCTACAAACAAAGGAAAAATTATCATGTTTAATCATCATATATCCAATAAAATGTAACATTGTAAAAAAAACAAAATTCATCAAAAAGTTTTTAGTGCAAATGTCATGCCGACAGAAATTTCCGTATAAAGTCGGCGCTCGTTATCTCGACTACCCGTTATCTCGATCTTTCCGTATCTCAACCAAATTTCATCGGTCCCTTCAGCATTTCAACCTCCCGTAGGCTAAAACACGTCCAATATCTCGACTACCCGTTATCTCGAACTTTCTTTATCTCGACCTAATTTTACGGTCCCCTGAGTTCATTTTATCACGTTATCTCGACCTTTTCTGTAATTTTCAGAATTTCATCACACAAAAAAATTCGATCAGGAAAACATTCAAACGTTCGAATGTCTCAAACTTTCTCAAAATCAAGATTTCGATTGTTTACAATTTTCTCTTCGTTTACTCATCATGTCTGGGAAAAAGCTTAAGCTCGAGGTAAAAAGCAATTCGCATTTTGAATTTTTTCAAATGATTAAATACATATAGCATAAAGAATAGTAATAATTGATTCTTCTGATCAATAGTCCATCCCTGACCAGGTTTCAAAATTTAAATAATTTTTCTAATATGTGCATGATACTGGCAAACTTTCCTTATCTTGACCTTTTTCACGATCGACGCTCCTTATCTCGACTATCCACTATCTCGAACTTTCGTTATCTCGACCGTTTTTACCAGTCCCGGGGAAAGGTCGAGATAACGAGCGTCGACTGTATTAAAATTCACGATCCTCGGTTTCAGTTTCTCTTCTCTTCGCACAATCATATTACAACACATTTCCTCTTATTGCCACCACCTGCTTTTAAATTCTCCATTTGACCACCTGCTCTCGGAATTTCCATTTGACACAAACCAATGACAATTTTTGAATCTATTCTCCCGTTTCCATCAATAACACAGACATGTTTAATTTGTTGCAAACTGTGAGGTACTTCTTGTTTTTCTGATAGCGACAATAGCACTAGCTTGCTTTCCTTTTCCGACTTAACACTCTCTCGTTCGATCATCTCCCTGATAATCTCTTGAGCTTTTGGGTCGGTGCTTAAGTTGTTATTGTCAACGTTGAAATTATTAGATTCGACCAAATTACGAAGCTTTGGAGAGTTTATCAAGAAGACCCTGTTAATGCCAGTTTTCATCATTTGTCCGAACTTTTCGGCATAACTTGACAGTTCTTCGTGTTCATGTGCAACGTCATCCAAATCAAACACCTCCAAGTTAGGAGCTTCTTCCATTTTTTGTCGGAGGAGGCCTGCATCTACTGAATCATCCACAGAAAACAATAAGGCTTCCTTAGCCATGTTGTATTCTGAAATAAAGAAGAAATGGGTCGATACTAACTACATGTACTTTACCTTTTTCAATTAAGCTGGTCATGACAATTTTTCGGTGTCAGATTACGCCATTGTCCATACACACAAACCCCATCGTGAAAGAAATGAAAAATACTAATTTACATTAAATAGAATTTACAGGCCTGGTAGAAACGTTTGGACCTTTAAAGCACGTTAAAACATTTTTTTCTGAAGTATTTTTTTCAACAGTTCTTTTAACTGGCAATAACGTGCCACACTTTTTTCGCACCAGCTTTTTGAGTAAGACATTTTAAAAGGTAGATTTTGTATTTCCCACTTATTTTTATTACATTCCTCACACTTTGGAACAAATTTGTAAATCTTTATCTATTTGTGTACAGAAATTTTCAGACCCTTTTTTCTTGTCGCGCAAAGTGAGTTAATCCGATAGAATGCGTTCCCACTTTTTTTCGGCAAGCGGAAGAAGTTTCTAGAAGAGGGTTTTAAGTTCACTTAAAACATAAAGTAGCTACTCAACACATTAAGAGAACATTTAGCCGTTAGGTGACGCAATTCTTTGTGAAAATTTCGAGCGTAACAAACCACACACGCCACTTCATTCCACTTCACGCCACACACGCCACTTCACGCCACTTCATTCCACTTCACGCCACACACGCCACTTCACGCCACACACCCCTTTCCACAATTTAACTTTTGTAAACAAAACATTGTGGAAACTTTCAAAAGTAGGAGCTATAGACATGAAAAGCATTATTAATTGTATAATTTTACGTTTTACGATTTTATGAAGCGTATCATATACAACATTACTTAATCAGTCAAGAAAAAAAATCTTTCACTTTGTTTGGGTCGATAAGATATTCAAGAGCGGTGTTTTTATGGCCAATCATTACCTTAGGAAAAAGAAAGAAAACGTAAACCCATACCTTACAATGTCAACGTGTGTCTACCAGTCAACTTTTATGAAAACTACCACTATTTGAGTTATGATTAAATTTGTACCCTGTGTAACTGTAAGTAAGGCCCTATCTTCACGACACAAAGATTGTAATAATGGTGATATACATTAAAGTGTAAAGGAAATAAATTTGTAGTGGAGACTAGCCTTAAGAAATGTGCTGGATCAGTAAGCTTTGATTTAACCTCCTATTGTTCATGCTGTGGTTGAGTGGGCGAAAATTACTACACCAAGACTGTTTGAAGAAATATGTCTATCTGCACAATCGTTTCTTTCTGGTATAGACAAACAGTTAGGCATAAATCGTACCTAAACAAACCTGCACGTAGTAGATCGTCGTACCGTGAAGTGAACACAGCCAGTGTGTGAGCAGACATTACTCATCTCAAATCTCAATTTTTTACAAGTGAAAAGTTTGCAACTGCATTTCTTGTAAGACGAAATCATTTATTGCTAACAGAACCAGCTATAACCTAGCCTATAGTTAACTAAGTTTTCTTCGAGGATATCAAAATTCAGTCTCTCCCATACGAAAGCTTAGAAGCAAAGAGAAAATCCTTAAAATTCAAATCCACCGATTAACACAAAATAATTTTTGAAACGCGGTCATTAGTGTATTTTTGAGTAAAATGCATCAGTATGATGCACAAATAAAAACAAAGAAACAATTTACCTTTAAATTGTTCAAAGTGTAACTATTTACGATATTCCAACATTCTTCGCCTTAAAAAAAAAATTAAAACCATGCTGAATCAAAGATACTCTGCACAAAATTAAGGAAAACAAAACCAGTTTATCAACCTGTTATGCTGATGACAGATGTGGTAATCATGGGTCACTGAATTTACGAATGCCAGAAAACAATTTTTAGTCAATGTCACCCAATCGGCAATTTAAATCTACACCAAATTTTGTCCGAACAGCATTAAACAGCATGGAAATTAAGATTACTTTATCATCATCATTCGTTCTTGTCCATGTTTCAGAGCGTGCAAGTATTTTTTCACTGTTCCAAACATTCCTATCTGAACTGTCATTTCATTATAGTTTCTTCTTTTGTTGATTTTCACCAAATGTTTATGCAATAGTGCTTAGTTAGCACCGTGTCAAAATGCTCGTCCTAATACAAAATCATATAATTCACATGCATAACTATAGGAAGCTATATACGCATGGATACCTTAATATAAAAATGGCAGTACAGTCGGGTAAAACTGAGAAATAGACTAGCCTATTATCCCAAATTAGGATAGTAGCATAGCATAGAGAATTTCCATAGCTCTTCCATTCCATTGCTCGTCATCGAACCGTGTTGTGTTTATTTTGCTGTTCACGGACAAAGGCTGCTATATCATGCCACGCTGGTTCTTGTGTCATGATTAAACTATGCGGAAAAGTTTGGCATTCTAGAAGATGTATTTATAAAACATGTCCTCTTCATCATCAGATTCAACCATGGTGGGCGTTTTCCTACGTCACTAAAATATGCTCCGTCCACTTCTATTACTTTTATTTACTTACTTTTATTATGGCCTCTGACCTGTCATTACGAAGCGGTTATAAAGTCAAACAAAAAGGCAGTATCCCTGGAAACGAGGTTGGCATTGCAGTGGCATGTCACTTAACTAAATAAAGCAACTATAAAAGCGCGCCACTTTGAACATTCCATTTACATTTGCCATTCTTACTTCTCTCCCTAATTCTTGTAGCCTCCCATCTCCACTTCTTAATTTTCATCTATTTCGCTTGGTAAGTGGGCTAATTAATTCACCTTAAATGCACTAAGCGCTTAGCCCGGTGTTAACAACGGACTGTTTTTTTGGAAAATGGTATTACGTCTATACACATGTGCAACACCGTTTACCTGTACAAAGCGCTTAGCCTGTTGTTAACGACATATGCAACACCGTTTACCTGTATATATTAAGCGCTTTGCCCAGTGTTAACAACAGAGTGTATCCTGTCTTTATGTAAACCGTTGCGATACAGTTTTTTTGAAAAGTGTATTACACCTAAACGCCTGCCCAACACTGTTTAACTGTATCAAGCGCTCGTCCTGGTGTTACCATTAATTTTTTAACTTTCACGAAAACTTATTCCGCTAAATAAAATAATATTGACCGGTTGTTTTTGCTATGATGGAGTAAAAACAGTTTGTAAACTCTGTTTTTATTTCAGCTATCGTTGCGGGAAAGTTAGTTTTTGAAAAATGTTACAGGTACAACACTATGTTGTGTCTGCTTTGCTCCATTCACGACATACTGCACACCTGTAGTAAAGCGCTCTACATGAATGTGTGGCACAGTTTACGGCTCTTATTAAGCGATCCACAGAGTTTTCAATGCCGGGTCACACCTTATCTTGTGGCTTAACGCGATTTTAATTTTTTTAAAAAC
Source organism: Hydractinia echinata (assembly GCA_030067915.1). NCBI lineage: Eukaryota > Metazoa > Cnidaria > Hydrozoa > Anthoathecata > Hydractiniidae > Hydractinia > Hydractinia echinata. The sequence goes on along the minus strand of JASGCC010000076.1, from coordinate 981,153 downwards.
CCTCTTTTATGCAAAATTTGGGGATAATAGTCGTTGTGTTTGCGTAAATTCACCAACTTTTAAGCCCACCCGCACTTCGTTTTCATCTAAATGTGAGAAATTCAAGTAGAAAGTCACCAGTCTGTAACTTCCTACCCAGATCTTGAGATTTCTCTAATTAATCTTTATGAGACATAGACTTTGATGTTGATGAAAGACAAAGCGCTTTTCCAATTATTTGATGAATAGTCGGAAAAATGAGCTAGAATAAAAACATTAATCATGCGAATCATGTATTAGTATTTGGTCATTCGTAAAAATAAATTGTCGCGAAATTTATTAACACTATCCATTCGCGAAATTAAATTCCCGCGAAATCTAAAAAAAACTCTCGCGAAAATTCATTCCATGGAGGAGCTAACGCACATTAACATTTCCACCACAATAAAAGTAGTCATATCTCCATACAAATTTCTTGTTACACCACTCCTATTTTTATCCACAATAAAAATAAACATTAAATAAAAACTAAAAAATATTTAAAAATACATACAAAAACATAAAACTATAGTTTCGAATATCGAAGCTGTTAGCTTGATGTTTCTCATGTTCGTATGAGATCGAAACTGGCAAACTTTTCGTATAACCTCCGATGCAGTGATAGGCGCGTACAATCAGGCTTACTGTCAAATGTTCACTCTTTAATTGCAAATAAGAGATCAGAGTAAGGTGTATCTCTATGAGAGGTTGAACTTAAACAGTGGTAGAATAACACCAAAAGAGAGTTGCTCTAAAAAAGCCAACCTCAATGCCGGTTAAAAACGAGCAGACTAGGTTTGACGTCACAAGGGAAGTTTTACAAAATATGTGTAACTGTTTGGTCAGCACGAAATATTTTTTAGTAATTAGCATATATAAAAATATACAAAAGATAATGCATGCGTTTAAAGTATGCGTTTAATTGCGTACGTGATCATGTTTTACTATATAAGCTGTACAAAAAAAGGACCTGAATTATAATCAATGATGGACGCCATGCAACAACAAACTAAAAATGCTGACTTAATCTCTTTTTAGGATTCGCTTTTGGACCATCTCTCTAAAATTAAATAGACGATATTCAGAGTAGCCACTAAATCAGTATTCACGAAAGTCAGTAGCTACGGACGAATGTTTAGCTCGTAATACTTGATCTTTTAAAAGTTTAAAATTATCACATAACAAACCTGATAGCCTGTTCTGTATTTTGACCGTCCGCTGATTGCAATCGGTTCCAGTCCTCCAGCAAATCTTTAACGGAAAAGTATTAAGAAAGCAATAATAATATTATCTAGTATTGTAATACAATTTAGATGATGCGAACTATACCAAGAAAAGACTGACAGATACGTGAGTTAACGGTTAAAATAAAACTGCTCAATTTTCTAAAGCGAAGCACTGTATAACCTGTTTGCAGACAACCTGCTTGTTGCTTTTTAGCACGTACAACATTAGTTTTACCTGCAATCATGACTTGGTCGCTAACAAAGATACCATCCTGGTAATGCTTGATTCTCTTGTTCTGCAAAATAAAGAATTATTTTTCAAACGTTCTTCTTAATTGAATTAACCTATCAAGACGGTTTATTAGATGACGTTTCGTAATACGAATCTCTCATCACAGAAAGACCATTTATCATCACAGAAAGACCGTTTATCATCACAGAAAGACCGTTTATCATCACAGAAAGACCTTTATCATCACAGAAAGATCATTTATCATCACAGAAAGATCATTTATCATCACAGAACAACCCATTTATCATCACAGAAAAAACCATTTATCATCACAGAAAAAACCATTTATCATCACAGAAAAAACCACTTATCATCACAGAAAAAAACATTTATCATCACAGAAAGACCATTTATCATCACAGAAAGACCATTTTCCATCACAGAAAAAAAACATTTATCATCACAGAAAGACCATTTATCATCACAGAAAAAACAATTTATCATCACAGAAAGACCAATTATCATCACAGAAAGACCGTTTATCATCACAGAAAGACCGTTTATCATCACAGAAAGACCGTTTATCATCACAGAAAGATCATTTATCGTCACAGAAAGATCATTTATCATCACAGAACAACCCATTTATCCTCACAGAAAAAAACATTTATCATCACAGAAAGACCAATTATCATCACAGAAAGACCGTTTATCATCACAGAAAGACCTTTATCATCACAGAAAGATCATTTATCATCACAGAAAGATCATTTATCATCACAGAAAGACCATTTATCATCACAGAAAGACCCATTTATCATCACAGAAAGACCATTTATCATCACAGAAAGACCATTTATCATCACAGAAAGACCATTTATCATCACAGAAAGACCATTTATCATCACAGAAAGACCATTTATCATCACAGAAAGACCCATTTATCATCACAGAAAGACCATTTATCATCACAGAAAGACCATTTATCATCACAGAAAGACCATTTATCATCACAGAAAGACCATTTATCATCACAGAAAGACCATTTATCATCACAGAAAGACCATTTATCATCACAGAAAGACCCATTTATCATCACAGAGATAGAGCTTTACAGGACAATTATTTTTCATTTGCAAAGCGAGTTCAAAAACCACTGCTCTGTAGAATTACGCAAAGCCCAGTTTCACTAACAGCACCGTAACCCCGAATACAAAATTATCAATAACAAAACAAAAATACTTACACAAGTTTTAAACCAACTTCTTTCTAAGCTTGTCACCATTTTCGCTTTATCAATATCAAATTGCAGCGTAGCATCGTTCATAGCAGATTCGTAACGGAAACTTAACTGACCAATCAGAATGTTGGCCAAAACAACAATAATGGCAAACATATTCATCAGAATAAAGATTGCCAATAAGGCGCTAAACAAACAAAAAAAATAGGAAGGTTATTGCTAGTTCAAATAGCGAACATCGCTCATCGCTCATGCAAATTCAGAATATTTAATTTTCCTGAAGCCTTTATATTATATTTTATATATGCAACTCCAATTTTTTTGTTACTTCACCACCAATTGTTGTTAAGGGCAAAACCTTTTAAGAAGTTGCTAACCGTAATATTGAAATTATACAAGATTAATTGCTCGGAAATTGACCAAAATCTTAATCACAGCCATCGATAACTAGATTTGCTTATAAATACGCGTGTAATATTAACACTTACTGATATACACCATAATTGTCTGCAAATTCTTTACCCTCTGCGATCGCTCTAAGCTCCTGTAGAAATACTGACCAGAAATTTCTAAATAAAGGAAAATAATACAATAACCAGTAGTAATAATGAACTTGAAATTTTATTTATCAACTGTTTAGTTCAAACTACACAGCCCTCTAAGATATCAATTCTCTCTTATTGCTAAATGTTAAGTAGAAAGGATCGATTCACAATTTTATAGTCTTGGTACGACTCGGTAAGGGATTGACCTGCTGCAATGGAGGCGAACGTTTTACCACAAGGCTACTTACCTGGGTGGAATAAATTTTCGCGAGAATTAAATTTAGCAATTTCGCAATTGCTACTGTCGTCACTGCGAAAATATGTTCTTGTGAATTTTTGTCATTACCGTCATTCACGCAATTAAATTTCCGCGAATTTAATTTCGAAAAAAATTGAGTAATAAGTCAATGTATGTTCGTTAATTTACCAAATATGTCTTAATAATAGAAATAATTTTTATGATCAAAGCGTATTGTGGACACTCCTTTGTGAATATGGGAAAGAATTGGTTCCACAAGAAAGGATGTTTCCATTTCCTCTTCCAATTAGTTAAATATATAAATCGTATAGTTTTTTTTAAATATTTGAATCGTTATTTCTAGTCCCTTTCTTAGTAATGGGATTCTTTGAATCTTAGTAATTTTCCCTTTCGCGAAAATAAATTCTCGCCAAATTTATTGAAACCATCTATTCGCGAAATTAAATTCTCGTCAAATTTATTAAAACCATCCATTGAAATTAAATTCTCGGAAATTGTGAAAAGTTGCAAAACTTCGATTCGCGAAATTTATTTCAATAAGGTAGTAAAATAGCAACGACATACTTGATGTTTTCGTCAAAGCTATTGGAAGCACATATCGCAATGTATACACTGCCCGCGAAAGCCATTAGTACCACTGAGAATACGACGGAGAACTTCCAAATGTCAGTGTAGATGATCTTGGCAAACGTTTTAGCATATATTCCATATTCCCTAAAAATAACGAGAAAATATATTATGGTAAACAATGTCAATTTTCATTCGTCACAAAAAAGTTGATGTAGCGATGTCTAGGTATGCGGTCACAGGATTTGAAATACAAAAGGACTTATAAACGCAGTACCACAAACAAATTTGTTCTTATCCTTAAGAAAATACGGTGATATACAACTGCTTTAATTATTCATTTATAATTTTTGATTTTTTTTCACAGTCAAATGTGATCGCATAAAAGATCGCAAAAAAGATCGCAAAAAAGGGCTAGAACGACTACTTCTTATGAATGATGGAAATCAGATCTAAAGTGGATAAAGAATGGAGCATAACAAAATTTTTTAATATATTCAACAAAAACATTTACGTTCAGCTAGTAACTTACTTGAATGCTGGGAAATATTTAAACACTCGAATAAAGTTGATGAAAAACGCAGCTGTTGCAAAACCACGTGTAACAGTAAGAGCACTCGATAAACGGCATGGTATCAACGCAATTATAAGTATTAAACCAAGAATATCTAACAGATTGTACCAATCTTTGATGTAAATCTTAAATTCTCTAAAAAAAAGAAACGGCATTACCTATGTGCAATAAGTTCAAAATTAAATAAAATGGAATATGTGATAGTCAATTAACAGGGTTCGCTATTAACGGAATCTAAGGAATTGGATTTAATGGTGCGAAAATTCACCAAGGCTAAACTTAAAAATATTTGTGTTTGCAGTCGCTCGACTGCGTCATAAAAATGAAGCTGTTTATGTTTGTATTCATGTTGGAGTATTCGAATTTTTAAAAGTTCGTATTTGCATACGCATAAGATGAAAATAGCTAACTAGAAATAAAAATTTTTACAAAAAATTATACTTAATGAATTGTTCCAGTTCCGTGAAAACATAAAAGGCTGTAAACAGCAATGTTCCAATCTCACAAAATAATCGAAACTTATCCACAGCGCAAGGATATTTCATTGGATTCTTTGAACTTGCACCAAGTAGTAAAGCAATTGACATCAAAACCAAAAACAGCAGATAAAAGCCAAAATATGTTCTAAAAAACAGAAATTTAATACATATATTGATTCGGTGCAAAATTATAAGGTTTGTATTAGTTACTCAAAAACAAATCCCGACTTTCACATATCATCTCACCTTGAAAGGGTAGTACATTCCGTGACTAGCGGCCTTTTTTACCTGACTTTATACTAATACTCGTTAGCCCATGAAAAACCCCGTTGTATTCATTTTCCGCATCGCAATTTCTCCCTTCTTGCGTCTGTCTGGGGGTTCAAAATAACCGCGGTTTCGCTCATCAACAAATTTTTTTATCTGTGTAGGTAGGATCTTGAATAACGCCGCAAGCAAGCATTTTAAATAGATAAAACACGGTTATTAATACAACAGACTAGTCGTCAGCCCGTGACTCGCCCTTTACATATTCCTGTCCTCGAATCACTGCCCGTCGTACATACCCTGAACATTTCATGCATACTTGTTACCATTTAGAGCAAAATAAATTTGTTATAAGGAATTGTAGAAACCTGGAAAATGAAGAAAATCATTGGAATAAAAAACTTTTAAATATTAATTTATTGACTTTCCCTCTCGTTACAATAAAATCCCAACCCCTTCTGCGGACTTTTTAGACTTATTTTGCTTATGTTATGAACTGTAAAATAAATCACCAGTTGTGTGTTTTTATACTCACTTGATCGAAAATTCGCCATACTTTTCCCATTTTCGTCGCACTAACTGTCGTACTGCCATATGCTTGACTGGATCCTGAAAATTTTTAACGAACACGATAAAAAAGGTAAGCCTATTTGTACTGCATCGTCAGGAGACAGTCTGAGGATTTCAACATGCTACGAACATACATTTTAATTTTGTTTACGTTAGAACGAACCTGGAGGTTTTTGTTGTCAGCATTATTTGCAATGACTTGCAATGCAGATGGTGTTCGATGTTTAAAATGCTCATTCTCAACTCCAATTTTATCATCGTCCTCATAAATTCTTGCAGGGCGTCCATTTTCATCTCCATCAAGTATACGGAAGAAGAAGTTATACTGTAACGGTACACCAGGTACCTTACTCCAAGCCTCCTCCCCACGTTCTTCTCTCTCCTTTTCCTTTTCTGGATCCTCCCAAAGATATGGGAAGTTCGGATTAACACACGAGTCTAATACACATAATACTGTTTTCTAAAAAAAAGAAATGTGCGGAATAAAAAAGTAGATTTTAGTATTCATGAACTCTGGAATGTGGTACATATCGTGTTTTTTTCTTCTTCAATGAGTAAACAATCGTTTACATTCGGATTTTGGATAAGTAACCCGGCTCAAATACCTTTAACTTTGGATTAACAATCAAATCATTAAATTTGTATCTTGACGCACTTCTCTCACCCCCTTCGAACAGCTTTCTAACTCTAAAGAAATCAACAAGAGTGTTTACTAAAACTTTTGTGACATTCTTCTAAACTACGCTTTCGTTAGGATGCAAATTATACGTGACAAACTAAAAATTTCGTCGGGACAAAATTTCGGCTAAAAAGTCCGCCGGAATTCAATGTTTATTTTTAACGTCAAAATTTTTTATCTTTTAAATAAATGTTATTTTTTATAAACTAATTTAAACCTCTGTAACAGCAATGAAGTCATTCAAGAAGTGACTTGCCACCCAAATTGGGTGGAACGAAAAAAGTCTTATTTTATCAAATAACTAATATTTTTACCTTCCTGCAAAATAGCTTTTCTAAACTTCGACGCTAAATCTAAATTCAGCTTTTTTAAAAATATATTTATTCTATATTTCGCCAAAACTTTTGATTCTAAATTAAACCTGTTCCTTATTATTATTCCTTTAACATTTCGTCGTTATAGCGTTGGACAGGAAGCCATTTATCAAATTGAGGCGGCGAATGGAGTCCGGGAATGGATAAAAGAATGTACAAATAGTCCATTCCAATAGTTTTTGCAAACTAGTCAAAAAGTTTTAGGATCTTCATGGCTTTTTAAAAATTTAATCAAAATTTCAAGTTTCTTAAGGCTACTTGTTTTCCAGGGTTTTCAGGGTTTGCTAGACACTGTCCTTAACTCGCACCATACACGCATATCTTATTATTGACTTCAACACATTTAGCCTGTTAATTAACGCCGTCAACGCTGTGAACCTATTAGTTTGAATATATAGTATATGTAAAACCAATCACCTATACCTTTGGTTTGTCATAGATTTCATGAGTATGCAGCAAACAGCATCATTGTTATTGTCTATAGCATACTCAACAGCCATTCGTTTACGAATATCTTTTGGTGGCACATCTTTCCAATAAATGGAACCAGGATACAACTGTTGATATGTTGTTGCTATTGCACATAAATTACGCTCTCCTGCAATATGTAAAACGCTCTTCCGCATTGTGCTTGTATCATCGACTGGTACATGCAACATCGCAGCGTACTTCCGATCGTTGTCCGTTCTGTCTCTGCTCTCTTTTATTTCGTATGGGTCAAAGTCATCTTCGTTAAGTTTAAATGATGGACGCCCTAGATAATCCTCTTTCAGTAGAATGATGACGAAGTCAGAAAAAACATGATGTGAATACTCTGTAGTAGGCAGAGTGAAATTCATTAAAATTTATCTTGTCAAACAGCTTTGCTTAACAAAAACGTTAACTTGGATATTAATTTTCAAAATAAATTATTGTTATTTGGAAAGTTACATCAACTTCGCCTATTTTAATTAGTGGATGAACAAAACATGTTTATTATTTTTTTGAGTTTTTCTTGAGCTGGTCATGAGGTGAACTAGCCTAATCCTGTTTTGAATCAACCTATATGGAAAACTCTCAATTTCACAATATGTATATACTATTCTTATTTCGTGCACCCCTTTGATTAATAATTACATGATAGAATGGTATTGTAACTTAGTATATCCGAAAAAACACTCACAAATATCATTGCCATGTCAAATAAGAAATTAATATCTGCAATAATGGACAAAATTAATGGAGCAAAAGCAGTTTTATCGTCACCATTCAAACACGACCAAAAGGGTCAAATGGTCAATACTCTGCAGCTGGCAGGCTGCAAATGGCGAGGTTGCGAAATTCAGAAAAAATAGTTACGCTGTTGCCAGCAACAATTAGCATGTTTCAAAAGTATAGATTTTTTTAACCAAGTAAGTCTGTTGTGAACAATAGCAAGTGAACTTTGACAAGTTTACGACATAGAAACATCCAATGTAATCACTCGTGGTATCTGTAATCTTTCAGGGAACAATTTTTGAAGTCTGGTGAAAACGTGCAAACCACTGAAAATTATATACCAGATAAAACTTGTCCAACAATGTAATGCATACCTGCTTCACGAAAGCATCTAATAATTCTGCCTGGTCTGTTGCAGTGACATGCTTCACAAATGAGCTATGCAAAGTTGTTGTCAACCATACCAGAATATCAATCTTTTGATCAGAATCTTCAAAGCAACATTTTATTCTTTCTAATCTTAACCTGGTTTCAATATAATTCCAAGATGTATTTCTTCCAATCTCTTTTTCATACTCAAAACAATGGCTGACCTGTATATTGGTATAAAATATGTAAGACATGCAATTCTGCATTATGAAATTCCCCTGGTTTATAATGAAAAATCATCAGGGCAAAGGATAAAATCATAGAATAAACAAAGCTGAGTAATATTACACTTCTTTCGTTTTTAATAACAGATAGTGATGGACGCAAGGATTGCTTATACCTTTGTCAAAACATTTACAAATTACACAATTTTTTTAAGTTTATAAGCAACTGGACTGGATTTAAAAAATTATTAAGCAACTTCAGCTCTGTGCATAAGTACAAGCAACACAAAAAAATTATTTGTTGTGAAAATAAAAAGAGACACACTTTCAAAACAAAAAAATAGAAAACTCCACAAAAAGAACAATAATTTCTTTGCTGCATACTTCAGTTTACTTCAAGAACTTTTTTTGACAAAGAATATGACTTTCTTTTTCCTTTTCTTATATAAATTATAGTTGATTAAGGTTAAGCAACCATAAAGCAACTTCAGATCTAGATATTGAATAAAAATTGAGATCTGACAAAAATCCTATGTTGTCTATTACATAATTTTCAATATTACCACATTACCTTTGCCCAAAAATCTGAATCACCTTGAAAGTCTTCTCCAAATGGATTAGTAGGATCAACGAAGATGGCAGGTTGATTTAAATCTATCAATATGCTTCTTTTTGGTAATAATGGAATACAGCCAGCGTCTGTTGTACAAGACATTTGGAATTACCTGATGTCTGTACAAAATTATGTTATTATGTTACAAAAATTATAATAATAATAGATTTTGTAAATCTAAAAATTAAATATATATATTATTAACATGTTCAAAAATATAAGTCACAAATCTGAACATTTTTCCTAAACCATCCAAGAAGTAATTTAAATCTACAATCACCCACATAATATATTGAGACTTTTCGATTTTTGACAAAAAAAAATTCACAAACTCGCACCACAAGTCTTCTCAAACTCGACGTACTGCCTCCAGGCTCACGGAACTTCAGCTTTAGCTTCGACTTAAGACTTCTTAGGAAATTCTGAATTCAACTAGTGAAATCGAAAAGTTCACTAGAACGAAGCCTTACAGTGCTGCTATAGGCTAATTATAGCTTTTTACATGTTTAAACCGTCTCAGTTGGAAAAATGAACGTTTGCATCAACGGCCATTTCTGTTTTTTTGATAGAATTTCTAGTTTGTCTCAAAGATTATGTGGATCGTTGTCTGAAAATTTTTATTTTGCCAATTTCGGTGGGAAGGCAAGTTCTTTCAAACACTTCATGTTGACAAATTTTCGAAATTCATCGTTCTCCTAATTTCTGGTGTAAAAAATCTGAAAAATTCGGATTAGTTTCCTCAAATAATTATTTTTTATTTTTTCAACTTTAAGTGCTTTTAAAAACATGGATTTGGAGTTTGGAAGTATTTTCAACTCTTTTATTTTGGTACAGAAAGACAGGTGCTGGGTTTGCCTCTAACAGTTATGAGGAAAAAGTCGATTTAAAACGGTTTTTTAGCCGGAAATCACTGAAATTAATATTTTTCAGACAATCACCCACATAATATATTGAGACTTTTCGATTTTTGACAAAAAAAAATTCACAAACTCGCACCACAAGTCTTCTCAAACTCGACGTACTGCCTCCAGGCTCACGGAACTTCAGCTCTTAGGTTCTTAGGAAATTCTGAATTCAACTAGTGAAACCGAAAAGTTCACTAGAACGAAGCCTTACAGTGCTGCTATAGGCTAATTATAGCTTTTTACATGTTTAAACCGTCTCAGTTGGAAAAATGGACATTTGCGTCAACGGCCATTTCTGTTTTTTTGATAGAATTTCTAGTTTGTCTCAAAGATTATGTGGATGGTTGTAGAGGCATCTGTAGAATAAATTGAGTCATTATTACCTAAGAAAGAACGTATAAATTCATTTCATAACTTTTTTAGATTAAACTTCCACACGCTTTTGTGCAATAGACTGAAAAGACAATGAAAACACCACTTATTATAATTAATGGTACTGGAATATGCATTAACTGGAATATGCATTGTGAGAAAAGAAACTATATATCAAAAAATGAATTATCAGTAGATTTCATAGGAAATTGGAAGAGAATGGTAAAACTAAAACTCTTAACTTTTCAAAGAATGACTGGTGCTGTTCTTATTTTGTTCTTATACTTTCCGACCAAATCTAAGGGTCATTTCCCATAAAATTGTTTTCATAAAAAGTGTGTAACACCAAGTAAAGTTGATTTTCTGATTAGCATATCACTCCCATTTGTGTAGTAGCATGCATTTAATTGATGAAGAACACCAAATGAACAAGGCTTTTTGCACTCACCATTTTAAAGTTTCTCGAATAATGTAAATCTTCTATCCTTCATTTTTCAATCGCTCCGGCTAATTTCAACGAGCAAGTTATTTTAGGCACCAGGGAAAACTTCATTCACAATTTTGACATTTCCCTTGTAGAGTGACTAACCTTTTGGTTTAAAATTTGCGGATTTAAGGCAAACCTTGTGTTCAACTTATCATAAAGATTGACCTTTAACATTATTATACTATTGCAAATAACCTGCTAATAAAGTAACAAACTTTAGTGCCCATAGTAGTCACAAGGGTGGTTTTATAAAGAGCCTTTAAAATGAATTTCCATAGTTACTTGTTTTGCTGTTTATATTCTACCTGATGAGTGTTATTTTAATTTATATATATTGGATGGAATTTATGGATCTCTCAACGTCATTTCCAAAGTTCAGTGTTCTAAAGTATATATATATGAAAGTGCTAAATGCATTTGAAGTTTTGAGAAAGTTAGACACACAAAACCTTATTAAAGAGGATTTGTAGACACTACTTTTAATTTTTGCATTATGTTGTGTAAGTCTGTTGTACAGGATGTTAAAAGAATGTTAAACTTGGGTATACCACAGAATACCAGTGGCTGGGAACCCTTCTTTCAGCAAATATATATTCTCCAAAAGTAGTTAGTATCGAGTTTATTTCTTGGTAATACATGACGAGATCAACAAAAAACCCTATGTTGCAGAGAATATTCAAGTATATATAAACAAACTTTACCGAATTTAGCATCAGTCTTTCTTTTACTCATTTCTTAGATCATCGTGGTCTGCTGTTCATATTTTTGCCAGTGCACGTGTGTGCGCATGCCTATTGCTTTCAATATAAAATTAAAAACATCACGCCATAATTGCTACGGCATGATCTATACGCATGCATGATCTATACGCATGCGCAAATAAGACAAAACTGTATTTTATATATATAGAATTAGTTATTCATTGTATCTTGATGTAAGATTTTATCCATAAACATGTACGTTAAATTATAGTAACTAGGAATGTATACAAGAAAGCACTTTATATCTCCATTAACAAAAAAAATACAGTTAGACAAAACCTGGGAAAATCTGTATATAAATAAGTATCAAAAAACTCCCAAACTTAAAGCTTATATCGTCAGTTTGCATCAAGAACAATTTATTTCAAGAATCAAGAAAAGTGAAGAAATATTATCTTTTAAATTATATACATTTAGCACTTAAAAATAGGTGAGTACCAGCATGACAGATTTTGGGGCAACATTTGACTCACATTGCTACAAGAGACGTTTATGAAAACACCCACCCACCGTGAGAAAAATCCATTTGTGGCAATCATTTTATAAAGTAAATAGGATTTTGCAGCAACAAGACCAAGCATATAATGTATATATATAGTTACTTTTGATAACTCTAAAGCCTTATCCTGTATTAAATTTATTTCCAGCACCAAGCCAAGCATTTAAATAGAGCATGTGTACCTTATGTAGCTATATACCAGGTAGTTTATTTATTTAGAATATGGTGTGGACAGCTCCACAAGACAGGCAAATATTCCCTATTTTTTGCTTATCATTAGAGTTAGGATATCTCTAGCTATAGCTAGATAGCTAGATGTAGCTACATAACATATGTAAGATTTCTGTCATTTTTTCAAGAAGAAAGAGTGGTGGGATGGTGAAAAATAAAAGAGCAAATTAATAACACATTATAAAATATGTGGTGATATCTCGAGTAAAAATAAATAAGCAAAAGCCACTCTAATAAATTTTAAAAATTCACCAAAGTTGGTTCGCAGGTTCAGTGATCAGTCAGTCACGCCTGCATATTGTCTGCCATATTTGTTTTTACGATAATTTTACGACATACGACGGTCACGTTTTTAGACAATAATACAGCCGGTGTCTTTTTTCTTTTTCTCTTTCTCTTTCTGTACTGTCAGACGAGACAAGCCAATGACAATATTTATTTTATGCGGATCGATATTTCCGTCATTATCCAACATACAAACATGTTCTATTTGTAATAATCCATTCGGTGGTTGGTCCTCTTCATTACTAAGAGATAGCAAGACTAATTTACTTTGCTTTTTTCCTTTTTCTCTTTCCGTTGCAAGAAGATTTCTAACGACGTTTTGAGTTTCATCATCACACAGTGGATCATTAACAACAGTAAAGTCATCCCCATCTACGATTTTACAAAGATTTGGAGAATTTATCAGAAAAACTCTATTAACCCTTTTTGATAACATTTCCTTTAGTTTCCCCGCGTAACTTTCCTCATAATCAATTTCATGTTGAACATCGTTTAAATCGAATATTTCCAAGTTAGGATCTCCACCATCTATTCTTTTTCGTAATTCAACTCGTTGTTCGGAATTAATAGAATCGTCAACGGAAAATAATAAGGCTTCAAATGACATCGTTGTTCAAATCCCTATAAAATCATTTATTAATTTTCAAATCAATCCATTTTTTCAACCAATGAAAATTGTTTCAAAGTTGTTTCTAAAATCTAGAAACAACTTTGAAGACCCGTAATCTGGTCTTTTTTGTGTTCAAGCGTATGGTCTGTTCTCGTTTGCCGTAAAACTTTAGGAACTTCCAGCGAATGTGTTTATTAATTATTCTACGGACCAGACTGATTTTGAACACACAACACAATGTAAAGACCGAGAAATTAGATTAGCCATTTTCTCGTTTTCTTTTCGCTTTTTTTAACATAATATGGAAAAGGAAAAGTAATGTCAAGGGTTTTGTTAGATACATAGGCCATTAAAATAGCTTTCAAGTTTAGTGCACACAGTGATCGTAAAAGTTGAGCTTCAATTTAACTTAAAATCAAACTTTCTGTTTTTCCTTCAACTTGAAGAAAAAACAGAAAGTTTAGGTAGCTTTAACATTTTAGCAGATTTGTTATTTATACGAAAACTAATAAAATATTGAACTAAGTAGATCAAAAGTTTAACTTACCCTTCTAAAAGTTTGTTTCTTTCTTTTCTGTTTTGCAATTATTCTTGTCTCAAAAACTTTACACTAAAACTTCCATAGAGCCTTCTTAGTAATTTTGAATAACTTTTATAAAATATGTAAACATTGTGGATTTGTTTTATGCTTGATTACCCAACGCCTGTTCAGCACAGTTTTAAATGAGCCAATCACTGCAAAGAACGAGTATCCCTTCATTGTTTTTCCGAATGTGATTGACATGATGCTTGGAAGCGTCAATTACGGTTGTCCATTCTGATAAACATTACGTCATTTAATAAATGGTGCGTCGAGCGCGCGTTTTACTGTCAACAAAAAACCTCATAAGGGGTTGCAATTTTCTTTTACATAAGTTAAACTATGAGTTAACATTGGAAATCCTAAACTTATTTTTACGGGAACGGCTATAGAATGGTTCATTCAAGGATGGCGTTAATGCCGTGACTGATGTATTAAAATTGCCATGTTGTCTAAGAGACTATTTATATCACTATTTCTTGACATCAGGCGTTGGTATAAATAATGGCTGGTTAACATTGCGCGGACGTATGTTTCCTGCGTTTGCGCTTGCGTCGTGAATGTGAACCAGGCTTCTCAGTATTAAATGCCCCGCTGCCGTTTCGGTAAACCCAGAAAAAAGGCATCGCTACTTGTTTTTAGAAAAATTTCAAACACGCAACAAAGAGACCGGACGTGTTTTAATTTACTCTACAGAAATAATTTAAAAATATCAATCGTGTGAAACAAAAATCAATCGTAGAAATAAAAATAAGTAGATAATAGCTAAATAAAAATATGGAGAAAGAAGACAACCTAATGATTTCAGTTGAGCTAGTTAGAGATATATTCAAAGAAATGTTTCTACAGCAACAAAAAGATATTTTGAAGATTAGTAGTAGTAACAGGGCAATTCTGAACGACAGACTTGATAAAATGAAAAATGAACTAGAAGAAATAAAAGAAACATGTACTTGCTTAAAGGATGAAAATAAAGAACTTAAATCCAAAATTACAACAAACGAAGAAAGGATTAAAAAATTGGAGGATGTGAAAAAAGATCTGGAGGAGAGTGTTACCGTAACACAAGACATACAGGAAAAGAAAATTAAAGAATTGGAAAAAAGGGTAAAACACAGTAACCACGAAGAAGAGAAAGATAGAAAGAAATTAAGAGAACTGGAAGAGGAAGATAGAAAGAAATTTAGGCAGCTTGAAGATAGACAGAGACGGAACAACTTAAGGATCAGTGGGTTGCAGAAGAATGATGGTGAGAGCTGGGATGACACGGAAAAGAAAGTTTTAGATCTATTTGAGAATAAGCTTGGAGTTGGAAATGTTGTTATTGAGCGCGCGCATAGGATTGGAAAAAAGAACGAGGAGCAGGCAGAACAAAACACTTATGACCAAGAAGATGTACAGAAACCACCAGCACGAACTATTGTTTTGAAGCTTCTAAATTATAAAGCTAAGATCGAACTTTTAAAGAATACTAATAAACTCGCAGGGACAGGAATTTACATAAACGAAGACTTCTCGTATGAAACAAGAATAAATTGATAGTTCGAGAATTTAAGGATAGGATTGCTAATGCCTAATTTTGTTGCACATAGCCTAAGGCTACAAATAATTTTTAGTAATTAATTTTTAATTCTAAAATGGCTGAACAAACGAGCTACGAAAACTTGGAATTCGACCCATTCCAGGGTAACGAAACTGTACTTTTAAACGATTTAACTGATCCAGACATAAATTTTTATAATAATGAGATAATTAGAAATGCAAAATATTATAATCCAAATACAGACAATCTTTCTACAGAAATAGATATAAAATCTTTTTCAATACTTCATCTTAATATTAGAAGCATACAAAAAAATTTTGAAAATTTTAAACATCTTTTACATAACCTGAAAGTCACATTTAAAATCATTTGCTTTACCGAAACGTGGTGTAATGATATAAATAAAGAGAAAAAATCAAATTTTCAATTGCAAAATTACACAGTAATTCATCAAATTAGAAAATGCAAAAAGAAAGGCGGAGGAGTGTGCATGTTTATTCATAATTCTATTCTATTCAACCTAAAATCAGACACGTGCGCTAACAATAACGACTGTGAGTCATTAAGTATGGAGATAATAAACAAAGCAACTAAAAAAATCCACATGCATTTACTCTACCGGCCACCTGCAGGATCAATAGAAAACTTTGAGAATCATGTGAAAAATATTCTTACGGATCACAAAGGCACGGGTAAAAAACGTGTACCTCGTTGGTGATTTCAATCTAAACGTCCTTGATTTTAACACAATCAAATCTGGACAAAGTTTTTTTAACTCAGTTTTTCAAAATGGGTTTATCCCACTTATTAATAAACCAACACGAGTGACGAGATCAAGTGCTACAGCCATAGATCATATTATAACCAACGATTTCACAAATACGACAATTAAAACAGGGATAATTAAAACAGATATTTCTGATCATTTTCCAATTTTCATTACGTCACAAACAACTCATTTACACAATTGCTCTGAAAAAAAAAAATAACAAAAAGATTGATCAATGATAAATCTATTAGTTATTTTAATAACCTGCTGTATTGTGTTGATTGGAGCCTTGTTTTAGAGAACAATAACGCTGATAAAGCTTATGAAATCTTTCTTCAAACATTTCAACAACAATATGATCAGGCATTCCCAGAAAAAACAAAATTTGTTAAAACTAAAACTTTGTTAAACCCTTGGTTAACCAAAGGTTTGTTAAAATCATCTAAAAAGAAACAGCGCTTGTATGAAAAGTTTTTGAAAAGCAGAACTCTTGAGAATGAAGAAAAATATAAACATTTTAAACATTTGTTTGAAATTATTAAGAGGCGCTCAAAGAAATTTTACTATAGTGGACTGATAAATAAACATAAAAACGATGCGAAGAAAACTTGGAGTATAATCAATGAAGTAATAGGTAAAACAAAATTAAGCAAAGAAAAACTTCCAAAAAGGTTGAATATTGATGGAAATAAAATCGAAAATAAGTGTCTAATAGCTGAGGAGCGTAATGATTTTTTTGTAAAAGTGGGTTCAAATCTGGCATCTCAGATTGAACCTAGCAATTTGAGTTTTAAATCCTTTCTCACTCTTAATAACTCACAAATGGAAAATAACGAACTAAGTGAAAATGAATTATTCAAAGCGATCGACTCACTACAATCAAATAAAAGTCCAGGTTTTGATGACGTCAATAGTAACGTTGTTAAGCAATCAAAAAATGCTATAAAAATTCCACTAATGCATATATTTAACCTTTCCCTGCTGCAAGGATATTTTCCTGAAAAACTTAAAATTGCAAGAGTTCTACCAGTATATAAAACAGGCGAAATGACTAATGTATCTAATTATAGACCAATATCAGTTCTTCAATGTTTCTCAAAAATACTAGAACGCATAATGTACAATAGATTTTACTCTTTTTTACCTGCTAATAATATTTTATACGACAATCAATTTGGCTTTCAAGCAGGTCATTCTACTGATCATGCAATAGTTAAACTTGTTAATGAAATTTCAAAAGCGTTTGACGAAAACAAGTACATGCTAGGAATTTTTATAGATCTAAGCAAAGCGTTTGACACCGTAGATCACAAAATTCTACTAGAAAAACTCAAAACTATGGTATCAACAACTCAAACATTCGGTGGTTTGAAAGTTATTTATCCAATAGAAAACAGTACATTTCCTTTGACGGTGGAAGTACAAATTACAAAACAATCATCTGTGGAGTTCCACAAGGTTCCACATTAGGACCACTCTTATTCCTTATATATGTAAATGATTTAAACAAAGCTTCGAATATTTTACATTCAATTTTATTTGCAGATGATACAAATCTGTTTTATGCACATAAATATATAAAAACATTATTTCGCACAGTCAATAATGAACTCTCTAAGCTGGCAGAATGGTTTAAGGCAACCAGACTGTCACTAAATATTTCTAAAACAAAGTACACACTTTTTCACAGGCAAAATAAAAAAGATGATATACCATTGAAATTTCCTGATTTATCTATTAATAATATAAGTATAAAAAGAGCACAATCCATGAAATTTTTAGGAGTTATTCTTGATGAAAATCTTACTTGGAGAGAACATATAAATATTTTAGAAGAAAAGGTCGCAAAGAATATTGGCATCCTATTTAAAGCAAAATTTGTTCTTGATCAGAATTGTTTAAAAAACATATATTCTTCTTTCATTCACTGCTATCTAAATTATGCAAATATTGCGTGGTGCAGCACCAACGCTACAAAATTGACAAAATTACAAAATAAACAAAAACATGCAATCAGAATTATTTTAAATGTTGACAGGTACACTCACTCCAGAGAGTTATTAAAAAAGCTCAATGTACTGAATGTATACCAACTAAACATTTATCAAACTCTTATTTTTATGTTTAAGCTTGCAAACAATATGTTACCAAGAGTATTTAATAATATGTTTCAGAAGATACAACATAAATATCCATCCAGATTTTCAATTAACAGTTTTTTTCAACCTAGGATTAATATTATACAATCACAAAGTTCTCTATAACTAGCAGAGGACCTCAATTGTGGAATACATTTCTTGGTAACGACATGAAAACTATTACATCACTTAACGAATTCAAACATAAACTAAGACATAAACTATTGACTACTGACAATCTATATTTATTTTAGAACACACGACAGTTACAACGTACGACACATATAACACAACTCCTCATCATCTTCAATGCTAACCTTTTATATAGGTTGGGGGCTTGGTGATAAGGCTATTATAGCCTTCTTCTCGCTCCTGCCATTTTTTACCTCTTTAGCTAATATTTTTAGCATATGCAATCCTATCTTTAGATTATACGATATAATAGCTTAAGATTTGTATTTTATTTTTACGAAAAACTGTAAATTCTTCAACGGCAAAAAAATAAAGAGAAAAAAAAAAAAAAAAAAAAAAAGAATCAGATTTAAAAACAGCGAGTAGTCAGCTTTAAATGAATTTAATCAATTAAAATGTTTCAAGAGAACAAATGAATGCGAAAGAAGAAATTGAAGGAGAAAAGAACGCGAAATTAATGTTTCCAAATTTAACCCGTATTAATTACTAAATTTTTAAATAAGGACTTACATTTGCAATCTTTATTTAGCATTTTGCCTTATTTTCCTTATTCATTTTTTTGTAAAGTTTAGCATAAAATTCACTTTAGATAAATAAATAAGCAAAATAAGAGCTTGAGGTTACTATTTTGCAAAGTGCTATAATGAAGAAAAAATAAATTTTTGCAGGCAACCCAAATAAGAAAATGATAAGAAAAAGAAACTTCACTTCTAACTTATTGAACTAGGAATGATTGTATACAAACAGAAAAAAATTATCTGTTTCGCAATCTGCTGAGAATATCACTTACGGTGGTTCTTCTTAAACCTATATTTTGATATTACCAGATTTTTCTGATGTATAGCCAACGTCTTCAAAACCGGCGACTAACTGATGCAATAAAAATAACGGAAAAAATGGTATTTTCTCGTATAAACAATATTAAGCCACAAATAACAGCGTGGCCTGGCGCTCAAGGCAGGATCACACTGAGCGCTCAATATAAGAGTCACGTTAAGCGCTCAATAAAGGCCGTAAACTGTGCCACAAATCCAGGTGAAGCGTCTTAATACAGGTATACAGAATGTTGTAAATCAAGTAAAGCGTACACAGAATTATAGTTTTTCGGATGTAATATATTTTTCAAAAAATAACTTACTTGCAAATTAAGCTGTTAAATAAAAAACACTGTTTACAACCTGTGATTACCCCGTCATAGCAATACAGTCAGTCAACATTTTTTTATTTTGTGGAACATAGTCCCGTGAAGCTCAAAAATTAATCCTGCCATTGGACTTAGTGCTTAGTAAAGGTATACTCTATTGCACATCCGTATAGAGGCGTAATATCCTATCGCAACTTCGGTTAGAATAAAAACACAGGAAACAGCCCGATCACTTAGCAGTTATAGTTGTAAGAAAGATTATTGAAACTTTTGTTGCATCTATTGTATTGGGCTGCTGTTACATTTTAGCCAGACAGAGCTAACAGCAGTCACAAACTTCAGATGCAGCTGTGTAAAAATCAGGCTGGTGAAGATAACACAAAAATGAATAATGTTGGCTAGGATAAAAATCTCTGACATCAAACTGGTTAAAAGCATTAAAATCAATAAATAAGGCGTCTTAAGTCCACTCTTAACTTTGACAAGTTCAAAATGTGTGAATCTAATGTGGCAATAGCCAACGCCATTATTTGTGGTGGCCAACTTCAAAATTAGCTGTCTTTTCTCAACATATTTTGACCAAGTTGGTCATTTATTTTGTCCAATATTAACCGATTTCGGGCATTAGAACCTTTTGAAACCACAAAAACCGAAAAGGAACGGAAAAAACGACTTTCTTAGACAACCTTGAAAAAAGATATTGAGACGAAGGCAGAGTTTTCCTTGTTTTTCAAATATGGACAAAAGTGTCAAACAGTCAATGCTCTGCAGCCGGCAGGCTGCAAAGTCACATTCTCTAGCACTCCCGCACACCGAAATATTCCACGTCGGGGCCTACAAAGGCCCTAAAATTTGTGAAAAGTGGCCATGCTGAAGTTGAGCATGCTGCCATTAGTACATTTTAAGAATGTGGACTTAACCAAAAAACATATAAATGCTAAGTCCACTCTGAACATTGACAAGTGAACTTTGACAATTTTTTTCTGTAATGAGAAAAGCAATGAACATATGATTAAAGTTAGAGTCGATTCGTCGAACGACTGGGCTAGTCGTTGGCGAATCGTTCTGCCGTTGACTATTTGACGGCATTATTCGTGACATTTTAACACGAACTTGCTATATTCCTGTAAAGTTAACATGAGTTTATTTTTTACGGTTCAACGCATCCCCTCCCCCTCCTAGTTGTAACTAATTGACGTTCGACGACTTTCTAAAATCGTACGAAAAAACTTCTAGTTCGATTCGACGACTTCTGAATCGGAATATTGGCGTCGATCTAACTTCATAAAAGATGATCCCGTTATGTTAGAAAAAATATATTATTACTCAAACGACTAAAGCCTAATACTCGGCGTGGAAAAAGAAATTTTGTAATTGATTTTTTTTGCCTACTAGAGGAGGCGGACTGGTTCAATGCAATGAAATAAAGCAGAATTTTTAACATTTTTTAACTGCAAAAGTGTAGTTGGCGATATATTGGTGATTATGGCCCATCATAAGTAACTTTTTTCCTTCGGTTGCGTGCGCCAGCTCTTCTTTCAACGAGCTCTGGGCGGGGGACGAGAATGGCGTCCGCCTGAAATTGTTGATCGTGGCCGCCCCTCGGCTTTAAACGATAGGCAAGGGGTTCATGGACTGCGGGACTTTGTTTTATACTAATTTCCACATATTCTTGGAGGTGCTGGGAGACCTTTTGGACAGTTGTTGTTTCAACGTTTGCTCATAGTCTTTCTTATGACTATGATTTGCTCTTTTTTAGGTAACATATATACTTCCGTAAACCTAATTAGGCTATTAGCTATTAGCTACATATTTTTGGTTTAGATATCATTTGAGAGCCATCCTGTTAGAAGATTTTGTGTTTAGTTTGTTATAATTTAAAAACACATGTTCTATATTATAATGCAATGGTTGCATCTGGGAAAAGGCTATATTTCATCTGGATATTGTTATCATGGTTGCGCTAGGCCTAAATAGCCAAGCCTCTTATTCTTTGATCAAACATATGCTTGAAATTTTCTGATCAATTTTAACAAAAAATGACTATATCTAGCTATATAACATATTTGAATTCAGCATTCAAAATTTAAGGAAACATGCAAATTTTCTTGTGTATACACTAAGTACAACTGCCTGTATTGGAAGAGGGTGCCGACTCTCTGAAAGCGCTGTATATGTGAGGGCGGCCACAGGCGGTTTTTTTTGGCTTTTTTTTCAAGGTTTTCATCTGTAACCACCCGGAAAAGCGTAGGCCCGTCCGAAACTGCCCGAAATGCAACGCATGCTAGCTCATTGTTCTCATTTAAATTTTGTCGGGAAGAAGGAAGGTGCTATTTTGTCGTTGTACTTTCAGTTTAATGTTTGGAATTTTATTACAGCTATTTATCGAATAAATGATATAAAAAACAGTTCTTTTCACAACTCTTCCACTACCATTGCTCGGCATTACAAGAATAAATAATATATATATACATGGTAATAAATGTTTAAAAAAATGTTGTTTCGGTTTGATTCGGGTTTCTCCGGGCGAAATTTTAAGGTTTTTTTTAAAAGCCTGGAAGTCGTCCGACAGCCCTGTGGTTTTTACTGCGTTTCCGGCGAGTCGGCACCCTCGTTCTAATGGTAGCCAAATATTTGATGTTTCATGAACAAATAGTCACACAAATCAACTGCAGTGAAAATGTTTTGCAGTTGAATAACTTTTATAAAATTTGAAACTTTGAATTACAAATACTATTCTAATAATCATACGCTATGGCCTAATTAATTAGTTGATGCCAAGATTTTTAGTCCTGCAAAAAAAAGTACACAAACTTTGCACCAACAAAAAATGAATAAGCAAGCATCAGAAAAAGATGGCACGAATAGACATCACCTAAATAGGAGATGCTCGCCTGGTAACTTAATTTGAATTTGACTGAAGTAGCACTGGGTCACAACAGACAACATTACTATTGTATATATATTGTGTAAATTCTGTCCATAAGGAATAGTGATAGATAGTGATGTGGACAAATTTACTTAGAATAAAGTCCCCTTTGAAATCAGCCTTCCTTCTCAAAAGGTTAGGGTGTGTATGTGTGGCATATATTACCACCAGAACCAAACAACAAGCATGGCATAATGCTGCAATTAAAAGTAAAAGCATTCTTATTTAGGTAGCTGGCTAACTTCTTTCACATAGTGCCGTAGTTTAGTGGTTATCACTCTCTTACTTTGTGCGGGAGACCGGGGTTTGATTCCCCTTGACGGCGATTCAATATGGGCAATTGAATGTTACCATAGCCCCGGGTTAAGCCAAGCCATGTAAGGGAAATTGGGGAGCTGGTGCACTGTGTGGGCCGTTGGATGTTGCAGGGAGTTGTCTGGCAGAGCGCTGACCCTAATTGAGTTTGCGTAGCTCAAAGAGAGCATTAAATACTCCAGGACTCCCCATCAAAGCCATGGCCCCTCCTGGAAAAAATAGACAGGGTATATCCCTCGATATTTGTGAGGCTAGCCATGTAAAATATGTACATCTATCTATCTAGTACTCAATGTGCTGCTACTTGGAGAAATAAATTTATATATAGATAATGTTTGCAATTGTTATAGTAATTTTGTAAGAAATCTTAGGTTATATATACACACTAAAAATAACATTACTAATTGACCAAAACTTTTTGTTTAATCATGTGATGCTAATCGAAAACGTGATGCTAATCGAAAAACGAACAGTCAAGTTGACTGTCAGTGCCTTTTACAAATGAAGAGACACTCCCGAAATTTACGCAACGTAATAATATTGTTTGCCTAGAGCATAACAATACAACAAATATAATATAGCAAAATCTCTCACTGGATCATTCAAAACCAGCATTTCCCATTTTTCTTTCACTGTATATACCTTCTTTAATATCACTAAAGCTATATATATATAGCTTTAGTGATATTAAAGAAGGTATATACAGCGAAAGAAAAATGGGAAATGCTGGTTTTGAATGATCCAGTGAGAGATTTTGCTATATTATATTTGTTGTATATATAGTTTATAATGTCGTAGAATATTAACATTTTTTAGTATTTTTTAGCAACAAAGTTGAAATCATGAGTGAGAAGAAATCAAGCAAAAGGGAAAGGAACTCGGATAATAAAGAAGAGGATTTAAAAAAGAAAAAGAAGAATATTCTACAGGAGAGCAGTGATTTATATAAGTGCTTTATCTCTTATCGCGATCACCTTGATAAACGAAATGATAAATATGAAAGACTTGTAAAGACAAGTCGGGACATTACTATCCGAAGTAAGAGGGTGATTTTTGGATTACTACGAAAACATGAAGAACTGGAAAGTTTAGTTTCTGAAGCTGAGGAAAACATTAAACCCATTCTGGAGTTAATTTCTAAAATTGCTGAAGAATTAGTAAATGAGGATCCCTATCGGTTTCTAAGGGCAGTTTCACCAGGTTTGCAAGAGTTCATTGAAGCTGTGTCTTTGCTTCATTACCTCAAATCAAAAAAGCTGGTATCTTATGAAGAAGTTCTAAGTTTGTACTTTCAGTTCGAAAACAACAAGGTTTTATTAACTCATTATGATTATATACTTGGTGTTGCTGATCTTACTGGAGAACTTATGCGTATGGCTATTAATTGTATTAGTGAGGGCAATCCAACCAGGGTTGATGAAATATGTTTGATGTTGAGACTTATATACAATGAATTTTCTGTTTTTTCTGGAGTGCATAGAGACATGAACCGAAAGATGAACGTAATGAAGAACAGCTTAAAGAAAGTTGAGAATGCTTGTTATGTTTTAAAGATCCGTGGTTCAGAAGTGCCAGCATTTTTGTTGGAAGATCTCAATTTGTTAAAAGATTCAGACGAGAATTCGTCAATGTGAAATTAAGTTTCATGTGTTAATGGTACATTCGAAAAAAAATCCGTCTGTTTAATTTCGATTACCTTATTAAAAGAGAGAAATTTCGGCGAGAAGAAAGTGTTGCGGATTTAGCGAAATCCGCCACATATTCGCCAAATTAAAGTCTGCCAGTACAGCGAAATCTTTTTCCGCCAAATGTTATACTGATGACGTTATGTTCGTTTAATTTCAGTAAGAATTTCGTCGAGAAGAAACTTTATGGAACCAATTTAATTACGAAACTTTCGTAGCAAGAAGCCTTCGCAGTACTTTATATCAGGCCAGACTTTGCCCTTTTTTAATCTTTCTTTTGTCGTAAAAATGGCCCTAACAGAATGTTCCTACCCTAAAAATTATACTGCTAAAATTGAGAAAAATTTTCAATAAGATATACCTACGACCGGCTCTTTAACTAAAGAACAACCGGCGGGCTGCAAAGCTTCCTTATAGTTTAGTCTTCTGCATAACAGTTTTTTTAAATGAGCAGATGCGCAAAAGATAATGCTAATTTTGAATTCTGTGAGAAACAGCCAGAAGGGAGAAATAATTTTCCAATTTTAGTTTACCTGCGTCAAAGGTATCCTCACTCGAAAACTTGTTGGCGTTTCTCGGACGGTACTAAAGATATATATAACTTCAGAAAAGAAATTATTGCGCAAGAAAATAATGCGGAAGAAAAAATTGCGGAATTAAAGATTGCGAATTTGGCCAAAATTACGGAGAGTGTGATTATTTTAGGTTAACCATTTTTCATTAAAATAGATGATCAGTATATTGCGATTCCAGTTAATGGATTTAAATCCCTAAATTTCGATAATTCGTGCGTTCATGTCGGCCTTCTAGCATGAAGTAATGGAATTGTTCGATAGGTTGTCCGAACCGATGCGACTATTTTGCGCAGACACAGACAACGTCTTAATATATGAATTCTTGGTTAACCTGTGAAAGATTTCACGGAAACTGCCCGTCGTACATATTTCCCGCATTGGTATTCCCTACATTTTTGTTCGCCTATGACCATAAAGTGTTGAATAGAATACCACTATCAGTGTCTGTTGTAACTGTTTCACCATAAAAGTCTTAGTATACAACCAATATGAACAAACAAGATAACAATAATCAATATATCAACAGAAGCTGTCTTCCACAGCAACAGTCACACAAGTCAATATAAACAAGGGCTGTCTCCAACAGCATATAACATTAAGAATCTTGACTGTGATATCAACAATCACTCAACCAAACTATATCAGCAATAACGGCGATTCCACACTCTATTGTTTATCTCACCTATAACGATAGTAACAATCTCCTTTCTCTTTCTTTCATTGATTGAACGGTTTTCAGTGTTTCATTTTGTTGTTGATTTATACAGGAAAGTTTTTTGGTATTTACATATGTACAGGTGTTTAAGAATCAAGAGCTTGATGTCTTGAATGTCTCCAGGAGTTTGGTTGCATCAGCTCCTTGTTTCGTCAGTACATCAGCAGGTTGAAATTTTGTTTCAATCCATTTCAGAACAGAACTTTTGTTCTTCTCCAAACATAACTGCTATGTCCTTGTCAAAATCAATGACAGTTGATGATTTCTTCATTGCACGTTTTGAAAGCAATAAGGGTATGTCAGTATCAACAACGTCTGCTTCCAAATCAATTTCATGCTTCCCAATTGTGACTGGAAGTGAGACTTTTTTCATGGATTGGACCGGTCCGCTATTGCCAAACTTAAAGGTGGAGTTGGACGATCTTTCTGTAATTTGTCCATCATCATCCAAACTCTCTTGAAAGCACTTTAACCAATTCTTCCCACAAACTGTTTGAGAGCATCCTGAATCAAGAACTGCACAGTTAAGAGTTTCTCCAACAAATACTTTAGTTTCCTCATTCTCGATGTTCTTTGCTTGAAACAAAGTGATCTTATCTGGACCTTTCCACTTTACTGAACAATCGTTTTGCCAATGATATTTGCTATCACAAATTCTGCATCTTGTTACATTTCCATCTCTATCCAAAGGATTAATTCCTTTGTCATCACTTCCTCCTTTCTTCTGTTGTGAATTGTAGCTCCCTCTTCTTCTGCCCCCATTTCCTCAATACCAATTTCGTCGCCTGGAATCGCCGTAATACACAGAATTAGCATCGTTGTTGTCATTAAAGAATACAGGCTCTTCTTTAGATTGGGAAGACATTAACTGAGCACCAACTGGAGCCGATAAATAATCTTTTCAGCCGATTAACCATTTCATCATATTTCAGATCAATCATGGTTGCTCGACAAAGAGTCATCTGTTCACGTGATAGGTTAGCTGAGTTCAATACACGATATGCCAAAACACCGTCTGGTAACTCCATTTTATGATATTTGATCTTTGTGTACAGCTGCTCAAATTTCACTAGGTAGTCCTTCATTTTCATATTATCTGGTCTTTTGAATGTTTCAAAGTTCTGATAGACCAAGTACGCAGTTTCAGTTGTATCTTCTAAGTACAATTCATCTAGTATTTTCAGTATCAAGGTAACACCATTTTCACCTTTAATGTTGTCAATGTCTAGTTCCAGAGCTGCCTCTCTTGCTTTACCTTTAAGTGACAGATATAAACAGGGTCCTTGTTTTTCTGGATCCAACGTTGTCAAAGCTTGCCATATCTTAATTTTTTTCTTGTAGTCTGTCCAGCTCATGGATTCGGTAAACTCCGGGGGTGGTATCGATTTCGACATTTTTCCTCTGCTACCAATGTTGAATAGAATACCACTATCAGTGTCTGTTGTAACTGTTTCACCATAAAAGTCTTAGTATACAACCAATATGAACAAACAAGATAACAATAATCAATATATCAAGTCAATATAAACAAGGGCTGTCTCCAACAGCATATAACATTAAGAATCTTGACTGTGATATCAACAATCACTCAACCAAACTATATCAGCAATAACGGCGATTCCACACTCTATTGTTTATCTCACCTATAACGATAGTAACAATCTCCTTTCTCTTTCTTTCATTGATTGAACGGTTTTCAGTGTTTCATTTTGTTGTTGATTTATACAGGAAAGTTTTTTGGTATTTACATATGTACAGGTGTTTAAGAATCAAGAGCTTGATGTCTTGAATGTCTCCAGGAGTTTGGTTGCATCAGCTCCTTGTTTCGTCAGTACATCAGCAGGTTGAAATTTTGTTTCAATCCATTTCAGAACAAACTCTTTTCTTGAAATACTTTGTCTGATAGTAGCAATATCCACTCTTAATCTTTTTTCTTCAACAGCTGTAGTTGAGTGAGCAGCCTCATATAAAGACTGATTATCAGTAAAAATCTCTGTCGTTTCGAGTGGATCATCCAATAATTCATTGATGATGTGAGATAACCAAAAACAAGTTTCTGATACTTCTAAGAGAGCCATGGTTAGTAACATAAAGTAATGAAATTACCACACAGGGGTCCTGGATAAATCTGCGACGCAGCCGCTCCTCCTTTAAACATTCCCCGTGGCCACAAAAGGTGATAAACGTATCGCATGTGCTATTAATAATGATTTAAAGAACTAGCCGAAGAAACGCCACGTCCGCCGGTTTTCGCTCGACGTAAAATTGCTATTTTGTGCGTTTTTCAACACGGCATCACTCGGTGCGGCAAACAAACAACGGGTATTATTAATTTAAGGATTAGTCATTAGCCCGTGGAAGAAACCACGCATCCTCTGGTACTTAGATTTTTATCTGTCGTACACATTTCCTGCATCGATACTTGGTACATGTACATTTTGGTTCGTTTGTTTAGAACAGACTGGTCGTTGATCCGTGGAAAAATACACGGGAATACATCCGACGCAACAAAATCGATTTGTTATATTTTCGTCGGCACACCATTCGTTAGCTCGTAGAAAAATGCACGGAAATTTGTCCGTCGTACATATGTCGCATTTGCTAATTGGTTGCATAAATAGAGTGCTTCTTCGTGGCACGACAAGATATAGGTATTATTAATATAACAAGATAGCTGCACAGCTATGAAGCTGTGGAACCAATGTTATAACGGAGCTGGGGTTTTTTTTGTTACTGAGGATACACAAAGCCTATTTCTAATCATCAACGTATTGCAAACCAATAAAAACTCAAGCCTCGCTTGCCTAGCATTTGCAACAGGTGATGCTAGACTAATTACTAAAACTCGTTTTTATTACTTTTCACAAACGCAAGATTGAAATATAATGAAATAGAAAAGTTACATCATTTTTTTAAGTAAATAAGGTTTCTAATAAAAGTTAAAAGTTGTACCAGTAAAAGCATGTTTTAATAAAACAATATCCCTGCATAAGAGCTAGTTTATGTCAATAAAATATACCTTATAGTCAGAAATTTTCGCGACAACTAATTTTCGCGATTTTCGCGATTTTTGGGCATTTTCGCGAATTTAAAATGCCGCGAAAAAAATTTAATTGACGAAATCGCGAAAATAAAAACCGCGAAATATTTTCTTTTTTTCTTCATTTTTTAGACTCCACAGGGTGGCAGACGTAAAATTTTTGCAACAAAATAATTCTGGTGATACCCAGTTTGATAAAACCCGGGAAAATTAAGGAAGAAATGCACTTTTAAACACAATTTTAGAAGGCGGTTTGCCTTTTAACCTAAATGGCATTTTGTGTTATAAATCATTGATCTCCTTTTTTATGAAATTTCCTCTTTTTTTAAACTTTCCTGTCTAACTCTTACACCTATGAAACCTCTTCAGTTTTAATTCTTTTATCCCTAGTGACATTCCTAACCAGATACCAAAGGCCAGAAGAGGTCGGAGGACATGGGTCTAAAAGACAGTATGGGATTTCGTTTCAACATTTTCCTTAACGTCAATACCATTATTTAGGCAAACGCCGAGGCGAGTTTGAAAGGTTGTACTATCCTCGCTTGATCAAAAATAAAGGTTCTTCCGCTACCTTATTGATTATAACATTGACGCCTTTTATGAAAAAAGCTTCCTTTTACAGATGTCATTATTAGAGCAGAAAAACGCACTTAAAAATCATATTTTGTTTTTCCTCCACTCCGTAACTCTATGAAATTCGCGAAAATTAAATGTCGCGAAAAAAATTCAAGGCAACGAATCGCGAAAATAAAAATCGCGAAATTGTCCCAAAATTTTTATCGCGAAATTAAAATGTCGCGAAAATTTCTGACTATAAGGTATACAGCATCGAGAAAACACTTTAAAGCATTGAAGATAAGAAATTCATTAAGGCAACAAAAGGTTGACTTTGCAATTTAGGTAGCATAACTAATGCTTGGTGCTTGTTTTACAGAGGAAAAATTAAACAGGGTGGCTAAATTGTAGAACCCTCCTGTTTAGTCACTGAGCAGCGAGCTCAATAATAATATGCATATTTTATTTAAACTGGTAGCCGAATTGTTATTTTGTGCCAAGGACGCCTGTAAAAGGATGACAGGGAGATATATCATGGGCGAAAATCTAAAGATATCTGATAGTCAACCGTTGTTTTATGGGTTGAAGGCTAGTCCAATAGAACACTCTTTGAGACATGGTCTGCAGAAAATTTCTACAAATCTGAGCAATTTCAGACTAGTTCCATTGTGATGTGGTGTTGTATATATTCCCAAGATCTTTTGCACAAATCGACAGGCAAAATAAGCATGCGAAAAGCCGTAGACCAACCAGCCTATTACAAACTTTAATTTTCAGTGAAGGCATCTTAAAAATTTGATCTTAAAATTAAAATCTAGTTTTTGCATGCAGATTATAATTTACTTTATACATCAGTGAAAAAATGCTACTAGATACTTTTTAACCATAACTTGACCTGTCAGGGTGAACTGATAATTAGCTTTTAACTTTAGTTAGCCATTACAGGATAATTATACGATACATGCAGTAAAATGAGCTGCTTGTGCGGCTAATTATACGGTAGAGATCTGATTTGCTTAAATTTCTGTACTTTTCTTCGATATCGATATTCCAATAGTCATCTACCTAGTTCCATAGCATGTTATGCTTCAATAAAAAGCAAAAAAAGAACAAGAAACGACTGCGCGTGAAAGATATTTATTTTTAAACACGTACCGGCTAATTAACCGTCTAAATCCAGACTTTGCTGGCACTGCATGGCCTCAGCTTCATCACAACAAATATGACAGCTGTTACTGTATAATTAGCCGTATAAATTTTGTATATATATATGTATAATTAGCAGATTCAATTTATGAATGCTCTTGAAACGACAACACTGATTTTATGGAAAAGCATTGAAAAGACGTAGTCAGGCGTGAAAAACATGGAGAAGTCATACATTACAATATCGACATATTAAAGAAAATTGTGGAAATTTAAGCGAAAAAGATCTCCACCGTATTATAGTCGTATAAGCGTGGACTAACTGTCCTGTTACATGCTAATTATCCGTTCTCCCTGAATGTTAACTTTCTTCTTCTATATAGTCTGGCCCATTTTATAATCTGTCGTTTTTTCAGATTTTATGCACAAGCGTGGAAATTCCGTCAAAACGTAAACATCGAAGCTCGTTTATACCACTAGGATAAAATATTTTATTCTATTGCTATGTTGAAGCAAACACAATAAATTATGATGTATGAAAAAAGCATCATAGCTAAAATTTGCAGGATTATTATTACAAAAGCTATATATGCCTCCCTACTACTTTGTGGCTACCTTTAGGTTGGTAAAAAACAACATAAGAAGTAACAATGGCTAGCCCAAAATGGACTCATACCAAACTAAATGGAAAACTTGAGAGAAAAGCACAAAATAGCTAGCTAGCTGTCTGTATGTATTATATTGCCATCTAACTGACACTGACTACGGTAGCTGGTCTGCTATATACGTCTGTGATAGCCAAAATAATAAAAAACATTTTACTAAGATTTGTGATAGTATAGAAAACATACGCAGCATTTACAAGACAAAAAGAGATCTTTTTCAAACCTGAGCTATGCAGCTTTTAAAATGGCAGATTAAACGTCAATTTTACTAACCGCGTCCGAGATACGCATATCTTCACTTAAATCCCAGAAGATCAGGATTTTGTTCGAGCTTTCAGCCGAAACTAGAAGCTGTGTGTTCCACAGCTAATTAAAAAGGGAAAAGAAATCTTTGCGATTGTGATTTTCAAACAACAAGTAAGGGGCTGTTTATATGAGCCCGGTTGGCGGGCTGGCCCATTTACCGAGATCTCGCTTGTTCCTCATTTTTGCTCATCTGTTTATATGGTCAAACGGGCTGGCTCGATAGGCGAGATCCCGTTACTCAGAGGCGGGATCCCGGTAGGCGGGATGTTTTTTTATCATATAAACAGTAACAAAGCGGGCTAGCCCGCCTAGGCGAGATGGTTTATTATGCTCAACTAATTAAAATCTTTTGTTATGAAAAGTATTTCTTTTGTTCTAGTTTTGAGCCAGCCCGCCTAACCGAAGTAGTTTTTTTTCCATATAAACACAAGTTAAAAGCCAGCCCAGCAAGTAAGCCAGCCCGTTTGCCGAGCCAGATGCAAGCCGAGCCAGCTCATTCGCCGTGATCTCGCCGAAGTGCTATTTTCGTAAGAATTTAAAATTCCGTTTATATGGAGAGGCGAGCGGGCTGAATAAAACTCCTAACAAAGCGGGATTAGTTCTTTTGTTCTGTATTATTAAACATTTTCATTGCTCAGAGCCAGCCCGCCTAACCGAGGTATTTCTTTTTGCATATAAACACAAGTTAAAATCCGGCCAGGCAAGTGAGTCAGCTTGGTTTGCCGAGCCAGCTCACCTCCATATAAACAGCCCCTAAGTAAGTAAAATATATTTTCAGGGCTTATCCATTTACAATAAAATGGCTGTTCATCTCAATAAAATAAACTAGAAATATATAGACAATCTCAAAATCAAATATGTTACAGATAAAATACATTTACTTTCGAATACGTTACTGGAATTTGATCGGAACAGGTATATATGTTATTACGTAACGATGTGGTAATTGTGTACACTTGTGCGTAGTTTGTAAGTTGCAAACAAAAGGTATCATTATCAGTTTCCACGTTGGTAATGAATGAGATTGCTAATCTTTCTCTTGTTCTGGTTAACTTTTAGATAACTTGTGTTAGATTAATTTGGGTGAGAGTTTATTGAAATTGTGTTACATCTGTATTATTAGTGCCTAACTGGTTGAAGTGCCTAACACATTGAAGTCACCAGATATGAGGTCTCAAAACGGTCAATCCATTCGGCAGATGCAAAACATTGATTAGATCGATAAATAACGCCGAAGAGTATATTGGAGTTTTGTTGACACCGGGTACTTTCAACCATAAGCGCTCCAGCTCGGTATCTAGTTGTTTAATGTCAAAGCGACTTACGCAGTAAAGCGAAGACTTTAATTAACAACCAACAACACCACCTTTGTATTTGTCATGGTTGTTATGATATAACTGATAGTCAGCAATTTGGACATAGTTAAGTAAGATAGGATTATCTTTTGGTTATGTTTCATTCATGCAGACAATATCAAAATCAATCTATATTATAATGCCCGTATACGTCTGTCCGTCTGTCCGTCTGTCTGTCTGTCTGTCACGCAAAATGGTAGCTTAGCTGCGACGGGCGAACCCGTGGATTTTTCCACGGGCTAACGACTAGTTAAATGCAACATAACCTTAAACTCGTCAAAACTAGAATTTAAAGAATGGATATTATATTTATGTGTAAAAATTTCAAGTGATTTTTATGGTGACTTAACTGCAGCGGATGATATTCAGCCAATACGGAAGCGTTGACACATTTAAGTCATTGAGCTTGCCTGTAAATGGAGAACGAAGTGTAAACAGTTGACACAAGTATAATAGTGAGGTATCCTAGATGTAAAGAAGTTAGTAGCCAGACTTGTCGTTCACGTAACATGTGTGACATCGCAACAAACGGAACGTATATGTCGTTTATAATTACACTTATCTTCCCACATTCATTACATTTCAGGGTAGAAGAACCAGGTCCTGGATTTAATTGGGATATTATCAAATTAATAGGAGCAGTAGTAAAATATCTTTGCTTTACTTCTTTTTGATGGTGTTGTCTTCTGATAATTTCTAAAATTCTGCAGGTGATTACAATGGTTGGTTTGAGACTGCCAGTGGCAATTAGTTGTTAATACCGTAAAGCAAAGTATCAAAGTAACGAAAATTTTTGATAAGCTGATTCCCATATAGGCCATTGTAAGAGATTTGCTGTAAAACTTATTTTAATATCTTTTGTACAACAACTGTTCCAAATTTAGTAAACCAAGTAAAATTTACTAAATTTGGTGCATATTTGATAAGATCGAAAAAAGGGCATTGTGTATCAAATTAATCACAGTTAATTCCGCCACTACATTGTTTTTTAAACCAATCAGCTTGATTTCATGACAATTTAAACCAATCAGGTTATTTCAAAATCACAACAAAAATTTTAATCTATATGTGAGGCGAAGTAAACTGTATTTGGAAACTACAGTCAATTTAATTGGAAACTAAAATCACTAAAAACTTATAAAGGTAACAAGAACAAATAATTTGCTTAATCCATTCGGTATGGAAGATGTAAAGAAACTAAACGAAAATTTTAAGTTTAGTCCCAATTTAAAATTTAAAATGTCAAAATTTTACAATTATTTGCTAACGAAATGTACGAAGGTTTGTGGACAGTAGTTATAAAGATAAACTCTAGAAATTAGCTAAACAAAAAATGTAGCAACCTGCATTTACATATACATAAATTCGCCACAGAATTAACTGAATATTGCTCTCCTCGATCCCATGTATATCTGTTTATATTTCTGTAATTGTGCCTTACTTCACTATTAGCTCTACTAACAGCTAGCTACATGTACTTTGGAATATCCAATAACAAAATCCAACTTGCGATGTAAAAATACGATAAAAAAATATTGCAAAATAATGTAAACAAACGTATACCAAACAAGTTTAAAAGGTTGTTGCGACGATTAGCAAGCTTCACTAAGATTACGCTCTTCTTCAATGGAGGCAACAAAGTCGCTTTGTTTTGAAGTCTACGCAATTCTCACCTGCATGATAGTCCTGGATCGTTCTGCCGTACAGTTTGCATTTTACACCATTTGCCTACACCAGAAATACACCGGAGAAATTCTTCCCAGCCAGATTAGCAGCTTACACCAGCAGAACTGGTGTAAATAGTGAAACCGGCACCGATACTGAAAATCAAATATTTTGCAGGACGAAAGAGCGGCAATGTGTATTTTCTGACAGGAACAAGAACATTGGAGAGTGGAGACTCCGAAAACAAGTTTTATATGCCCAGGGCATAAATAACAAATGCCCCTATTTTTTCGTTTGGTGGCTTACTTAAAGGAGAGGCGAATGTTGAGCCCCAAATTTTAATAATTGCCCCAATTTGTAATACCTGCCCCAATTTGTAATAAACTTTGCCTCAATTTGTAATACCTGCCCCAATTTGTAATAACACCTTTTCCCAATTTGTAATAATAGAGTTGCCCTATTTTGTAATAACGTTTGCCCCAATTTGTAATAACTCAAAGCTGCCCTAATTTGTAATTACACCTTGCCTCAATTTGTAATACCTGCCCCAATTTGTAATAACACCTTGTCCCAATTTGTAATAATAGAGTTGCCCCATTTTGTAATAACGTTTGCCCCAATTTGTAATAACTCAAAGCTGCCTTAATTTGTAATAACATGAAAAATGCTATAATTATTTTCCTGCAGTTTTAGCTAGCCGGATTGACAGGACACACTATCTGCCTAGAATTTTTTATTAATGTAGCACACGCGCTGTCAAGGGTATAATAACAGAAAAAAATGGTTGAAAGAACAAACAGAAGTTTCTTTTTTTTCAAAAAAAATGAACAAATACCAAAATATATACAAAAGTAAAAATGTTCGATCAATTTTCTTTTGGCTATATGATAAGCAAGATTGCGTACCATCCATACGTTAAGGCTTGCAACGGTAACACGGCTTGATCCCATCTTATCAATTTATGGTTAGGGTCGTTCGATAGAATTTGTTTTAAATGCAGTGAAATACCACTGCATCTTCCACCACTGACATCAATCAAATGTTTCGCTCTGACCGTCATTGAAGGTGGTATTTGATTTTTAACAATCTCCAAATAAATTTTTGGAACCTTTTCGCTATCATCTCCCTCATCAACCAATCCATTTTCATCGACACCTATTCGCTAACATCTTCCTCATCAACCAATCCATTTTCATCGAACACCTCTTCTCTACCATCTCCCTCATCAACCAATTCATTTTCATCGAACACCTCTTCGTTACCATCTCCTTCATCAACCAATTGATTTTCATCGAACACCTCTTCGCTACAATCTCCCTCATCAACCAATCCATTTTCATCGAACACCTTCCCTTCGATCTCCAAAATTTCACAACAGCGCTTTTTTCAATCCTTGATCTATCTTTTACAGGCGTGTTAAATCTAACACTTGCAAGTTTGACAATCGCCGCGTATTTTCTGTCGCCAAGCGGTGTATATAATCTTTTCTCAATAATGTTAAAGATATCAAGATAGGAAAGAATTAAAGTAACTTCATCGTTAATGTTGTTGTTTACGCGAATCTCATTCATTCACTAACACATTGAACATTGCGACGCAACCTGGTTTTTATGCATTACGATCCTATTTCTTTCCATTAATATCAGTCGGTGTAAAGATGAAAAGAATCAACTAAAGTTACACGAAAAAAATTGTGTTTATTTTCCGACTACTCCTGTACCAGGGTTTCTTGACAATAAATAAAAGGCAAGTTTCTTTTCTCTTCCTAAGTTTTGCAATGGATTTTCCATATAATTTTTTTTCGAGAAAATAAATTATTGCAAATTGGGGCATGTATTACAAATTGGGGCACAACAACGAACTGCGCACGGCACGGCTGCTGAAAAATGTTCACGATGACAGTGTTGATTTTAAAGATCATACCGACTGGCTTGGCCTG
Source organism: Hydractinia echinata (assembly GCA_030067915.1). NCBI lineage: Eukaryota > Metazoa > Cnidaria > Hydrozoa > Anthoathecata > Hydractiniidae > Hydractinia > Hydractinia echinata. The sequence goes on along the minus strand of JASGCC010000076.1, from coordinate 944,314 downwards.
CTCCATAATAAATGAATTTACATATTTCAGCCATCATACCAAAAAAAGTCTAGAAACAAAGACTAAGAATGTTTTGATATTGAAAATATTCGTAGAGTTATAAAAATTTGATGTTTTTCACATAAAAACGGTAAATATTCACCTAAAACTTTGCAGAACAACAACACACTAGACTCAAAATATAAAACAATCTGTTAAAAATACCAGTTTTTTTTACATCTTCGTGATAGCTGAATTATTTATAATTGAGTATTTTTACACATTTGCTAAACGGGTGGCTAAATTAAAAAACAATGGAATATATTTCTCCTTATTGTGACGGTCACAGGTCAATACGCTCAAAATAATAATGAATCAAGAAAAAGTTAAAGATCGAATCAGCAAAAATTGTAGAACAACGTGTGACGAACATATTTTTATTATTTTATACTAGCTACTGAACGTACTTAGCAAATTAATATTTACTTTGTGAGTGAAGATAAAGAAAGCAAAGAGAGATTCATGAAGCCACCATATTGCGCGTTCGATTTGTTGTAGAATGTTTCCGGTCTGTATATTTATTCAAATTTGGCACCAACTCATCATAACAAACTTTATCGTTCGAAGCTCGTTGTTTGTCGTGGAAAAGGGACTCAGAACATGAAAAAAATAGTGTTGTTAGTCATTACAGATATTTATTCAGTTCTAAGAAATTTAAACGAAGGTTATAAAATGCTGTTACTATTATATTACGTAAAATATTTTTAGTTATCTCAAGTCAAAGACCTTATTTTTAAAGTTTACTGAAAAGTACATCTAAAACCTACTTATTTTCAACCCATACAGCTATGAAAATTCCGTAAAAATGTTGTTAGAAAGATATGTAGAAACTTAGTTGTTAAATATAGTTATTTATTTGTTATCAAATTAGTTATCTTAGTAGATTTTAGGATTTAGAAATCTATTATTTTTTCTTTCTGGCCTAAATATTGTCTGGCTGCCACGAAATAATTTTTGTTCGCCTCTACTTTTATTACGATGCGTGAGTTTTAAGAAAGGGACCGGTGATTTTTGTTCCGTGAACTTTCATTGTCGCTTACACATGCGTATTATAATATAGGATATTGAACATACCTTATCAGCCCTTATAATGCCCACCCTATAAGTTATAACGCCGGCCCTAATTCGAAGGTTTTTTAGCGATTGTCGGGAATAATGGCCGGCGTCGAAAAGGCTACTTCTCAGAAGAAAATGAAAAAAGCTTGCCAAAATGTCACGAAATTAAAAACCTACTACCATAAACTCCCTTGATTGAGTGTTGAAAATTTTCTAATTTTCCTTAATTATCTCTTATTAAAAAAAATTGTTTTTTCTTCCTTCGTGTCTTAACGTATTCCTTCAAATTCCATGAAAAAGCCTACTGGTGTGCTTTTAGAGTGCATAGCGTTTCAAATATCAAATTAAAAAAAAAATCTCCACATGGTGGCCCACAAAAGGGCGATTTTTAAAACCGGCGTAAATAGGGCTGGCGTAAGTGGGACCTGCGGTAAATGTAGGCCGGTGTTAAAAGGGCCGATAAGGTATAACATAGAACTTTTAGACCCAGTTTCTCATGTGATGTGATTTGAATTTCATTTATTTTATTTATAATGATCGTTTGTATAAGAAAACTCATACGGCAAAACTTTCAAGGAAAGGAAGTTTCAAATTAAAAAAGACCTCGCCTACCTCTTTTGTGGAAATCCCAATGAATTTAAAGACTCAAAATAGCTCTTTGTAATGAACAATGGGGCTGCTTTTCCGCAATATGTGAAATTTAGAAGCTAAGACTTCAAAACTAAACTAGGATTTTGATTTCTTTGCGTCTCTACTGATTTTACGGAAAACCTCTTGATGCTCAGTTGGTGTTGTAATGCTATATTTGATTTTTTTATGAAGGCCCGAATAGACGGAACAATTTTGCAGATCAATTATAAAAATGAACTATTAAACTAAAATTGATCTAAAATTGTTGTTGTATATATCATTAAAAAGTAATAGAACGATAATACTAAAATTGTTGTGTATATATCATTAAAAAGTAATAGAACGATAATACTAAAATGAAGTAAAAACACAAATCAAAATTCAAAAAATGATTTAACAAAATCAAGCTGGTTTGATTTTATTTCAAATGATTTTATGCACGTTAAAGAGAGTAAATAGTAGTGAAGAGAAACGCGACTGAAAATTATGTCAGATAATTTTGTATTACTCTCAAAATCCGTCAATTTTAATTCGTTCGGAATTGTATTATATGCTCCCCTTTCATTGCTGTGATAGAGTCAATCTTTCATCCATACAGTTATTTTTTTCTAACTTTATTTCATGTGAAAGAATGAAACTACTTAAAAAGATTAAGGAGCACAAAATTGTTTCATCTTCGTTGTCGCTCATGTTTGATGTTATGATAAATTAAATTCAGATTGTTCTTTATATTGTATCGTGTATGTATACAAAAATATAAAATCAATTCAAGAATTGAATAATTATTGACCTAAAATTTTTGCGTGTATTTTTTTCAACAATATTCCGACAAGTAATATATTTTGAAAATTGCTCTACAAAATTGTTCCGTCTATTCGGGCCTTTATGTTATTATATATTGTGTATCCAGAGAAAAGAAAAGGGAGGTATATTGCAGCTACAGCAAACGAATCGATTTTTTTTTCTGTTGTGTATGATCTTCATATGTACGAAAGAAGTGAAACACGTACAATTACTGTGAGTTAGGGATTTTAACACTCTATTTAAGGGTGGTGGGAGAGGGGTGGTGGAGGTGTTAATTGCATCAACCCATCTGTTCTTCTTTAACATATTTTGTTTGAGAAGGGGCGTGAAACAGAAGTTGGAATTCTGTACATTTTCTGGAACTGTTATTTTTAAGAAGATTTTTCTTACATTATAACACTTCTAACATAAATAGATTTAATTTTGTAAGAAACATCTGTTTTAATCGAACGTTGTTGCTAATTTTATAAAGATTCCGAAAAAATGAAAGAAGTGTAAAGTTTCCGTATTGACTCCTAACATGTTGGTATTAAAGTCACCAGATATGAGGTCTCAAACAGTCAATCCATTCCACAGATGTAAAAAAATTGATGCGATCGATAAATAACGGCGAAGAGTATATTGGAGTTTTGTTGACACCGGGGACTTCGAACCATAAGTGCTTCAGCTCGGTATCAAGTTGTTTAATGTCAAAGCGTCTTACACAAGCGAAGACTTTATATAACAACCAACACCAACACCTTTGTATTTTTCACGGTTGTTATAATATATCTGATAGTCAGGAATTTGGACATAGTTAAGTAAGATAGGATTATCTTTTAACTATGTTTCACTCATGCAGACAATATCAAAATCAAATAAGTGCAACATAACCTTAAACTCGCCAAAACTAGACAATAAAGAATGGGTGGTATTTATGTGTAAAAAGTTTAGGTAATTCTTATGGTGACTTAACTGCAGCGGATGAAATTCAGCCAACACGGAAGTGTTTACTGACACATTTGAGTGATTAAGCTCACAAGTATAATAGTAAGGTATCCTAGATGTAATGAAGTTAATAGCCAGACTTGTCGTTCACGTAACATGTGTGAGATCGCAACAAACGGAACGTATAAGTTGATTATTATTACACTTAACTATCTTCCCACATTTACTACATTTTGGAGTAGAAGAACCAGGTCCTGGATTTAATTGGGATATCATCAAGTTAATAGAAGCAGTAGAGTCTGCGTAGTAAAATATCGGTGCTTTACTTCTTTTCAATGGTGTTGTCTGATAATTTCTTAAATTCTGCAGGTGATTACAATGGTTGGTTTGAGACTGCCAGTGGCAATTAGTTGTTAATACCGTAAAGAAAAGTGTCAAAGTAACGAAAATGTTTGGTAAGCTGATTCTCGCATGGGCCATTGTAAGAGATTGGCTGCAAAACTTACGCAACGCAAATTTGGTAAACTAAATAAATCCATATAATTAACATAACAAACTTTAAACTAACCTCCTGATGGGTACGCATTGGCATGCTTTGTTTGAAATAACTTTTCAGGATTAATTTTGAAGAAATGAGTGCAAAAGATATAAAAAAGAGACAGCCTTCTTTGCTTCGGTTTTCTCTTTTCAGTTGATAAACAACTTGTTTCCGTGAGATACAGCACGCGCATGCAAAACTGGGGGTAAAATAAAATTATAGCATAAATAACAAATAACAAGTTTTCTCGTTGTGGCATCTTTCTTAATTTTTGGGTAAATTTTAGCGTAACGCCACCGAGACAATGCATGAGTTTTAAGAAAGTGGCCGGTGATTTTTTTCCGTGGACTTTCATAGTCACTCACAAAAGCGTATTTTAATATAGGATATTGAACATACCTTATCGACCCTTATAACGCCGACCCTATAAGTTATAACGCCGGCCCTTATTCGACGCTATTTTTGCGATTGTCGGAAATAAGGCCGGCGGTAAAAAGGTTATTTTTCAGAAGAAAATGAAAAAAAGCTTGACAAAATGACACGAGATTGAAAACCCACAACCATAAACCCTCTTGATTGATTGTTGAAAATTTTCTAATTTTCTTTAATTATTTCATATTAAAAAATAATTGTTTTTTCTTTTTTCGTTTCCTAAGGTATTCCTTCAAATTACATAAAATAGCTTACTGGTGTCCTTTTAGAGTGCATAGCGTTTCAAATAGCAAGGGTATAGCATACCCTTTTGAAAAAAAAATCTCTACATGGCGGCCCACGAAAGGGCGATTTTTGAAATCGGCGTAAATAGGGCCGGCGTAAGTGGGACCTGCGGTAGATGTAGGTAGGTGTTATAAGGGCCAATAAGGTATAGCATAGAACTTATAGACCCAGTTTATCATGTGATTTGAATTTCATTTATTTTATTGATAATGATCGTTTGTATGAGGAACTCATACGGTAAAACTTTCAAGTAAGTTTTAAAAGAATTCAAGGCGGGGAAACCTAAATAAAAAGGAAGTTGAAAACTAAAAAAAACCTCGCCTACCTCTTTTGTGGAAATCCCGATGAATTTAAAGTCTCAAAACAGCTCTTTGTAATGAACAATTATGCTGCTCGAAATTTGGGCTTTTTAGATAACAAATATGTATCTGGAGATCTCTTCTTTGTGCATATCTGTTAATTTTATCAGTTTCCATGGCTACGCGTGAGCGTTCACAGCATGTTTTTTGTACAAAAGACATATCTTGTTGTGCAATACAATAGCTGCATTAAGAGAGAGCAGTATGAATATGAGATTCTTTCATATTCAACATTTTGGGTCAGTATGAAATTTTGTTCTTTTGGTCTGTGAGCGGTGAGGAAAGGTCAAATAAATTTTTAAACGAATGATGCATCATTTTTAATGAGGCGCAATGTAAGCTATACTTTTTAAATAAAATGGATGAAGTACGTACTACACATACAGTATGTTTTATATTTCAGTTTTACCACGGTAAGGGTCTACTTTAGCACCTTAACTGCATTGGTTAAGATGGAGTGAAGTAAAGTTTTTTTCCCTAAAAATAATCAGTTTTTCCTCTCCTCGTGCAGAACAATCTTTTTTAACATTGTTGATACATGCTAATGTGTTGCGTTATTACCCTTTTTGCGATTTTTTTATCCAATTTTACAACAGTATTTATTCCAGCTAGCTATATATACAGGAAACTGTCGGGCTTTCATTTTCATTTCATAATACGATTGTTTATCGCGTTCAAAATCGGTGATAATTTATTTTTATGTAATTTAGAAGCTCAGACTTCAAAACTAAACCAGTACTTTAATTTCTTTGTGTCTTTACTGGTTTTACGGAAAACCTCTTGACGCTCAGTTTTTGTTGTATTGCTATATTTGACTTTTTATTATGATATTATATATTCAACATGGAGACTAAAATGTTCAAAAACAATTAATATGTAAGAAATAAAGTAACACATTATATTGCAAAAGTCGACTTTTCCTTGTGTTTATGACTTTACGTACGATATAATTTTTATTTATTAACTATTGTTTCTAATATTTTCTATCCAGAGAAAAGAAAAGGGAGATATATTGCGGCTACAGCAAACGAATCGATTTTTTTTTCTGTTGTGTATGATCTTCATATTTACGAAAGAAGTAAAACACGTACAACTACTGTACGTGAGTGATTTGAACACTCTATTTAAGGGTGGTGGGAGAGGGGTGGTGGAGGTGTTAATTGCACCAACCCATCAGTTTTTCCTCATTATATTTTTTTGAAATGGTGCGTGAAACAGAAGTTGGAATTCTGTACATTTTCTGGGAACTGTTTTTTTTAAGAAAATTTTTCTTACATTATAACACTTCTAACATAAATAGATTTAATTTTGTAAGAAACATCTGTTTTAATCGAACGTTGTTGCTAATTTTATAAAGATTCCGAAAAAATGAAAAAAGTCAACATTTTCTGTGTGTATTTGAATTTTTTTGCTCTTTTCTCAGAAAAGAAAATAATAAATAAATAATAATAGATTAAAAAATATATAGTTACAACATTGTATGACATTTTTTTTTTTTTTTTTTTTTAATGAATACATTTCTGCACATCGACATTACATCGCGACATGAAATGATGCGCAATCAATCAAACGCATCTCTCTACTTTTTGAACAGTGACATTTTTGGATCCACTAATTCTGTCAATAGCAAGAAGAGCATTACGTCATCATTTAAAAATCCATGAAGCAACAGTAACAGAACTTTCTTTCCATTTTTTAAAAAAACACATCGATAAATAAGAATTAAAATTCCCATGGATTAATTTTCGAAAAAATTCTTCCAAAAGACACCACGTTTCATCCACGTAGTCATTCCAGCACGACTATCTACGTAGTAATTGAACATGGAATGTTTTCTCGACAGAACCTGTTAATTACTTACATTCATTTTTAGAATTTGACACGAACTAATGGAAACATATAAAATTGTAGCAGTAATTGCTGATGTTATATGCATCTTGTGGCACGGATGTTTGATTACGGTTGTGTTAAAAGCTAAAAAAATCCGAAAAATTCGATCAAATCAGCTATTGATTAATTTGTGTATTGGACATTGGTTGATCGCATTTTTCGATGTGCTTGGTCATTTTGTGCGACATTTTAGTTGGATTGAATATAGCATGTACGTTCTGATGATTTCAAGTTTGTATGTTTTGACAACTGACAGATTTGTCTCGATTAAATTTCCAATGAAATATCAAAACATGAATGTATGTTTACATCTTATATGGATGGCTTCCAGTTGGATATTAGCCCTACTGTTTGTTATCATTTCATATCTTAACAAAGATAGACCAAAATCAACAGGAGATGATAAAAACACAATGATGTTGTTTCTTAGTGCAATCCTGTTAACAATCGTTTCCATGACAATAATGAACTCGATTATTTTTGCTGTTGTTCGACGACAAACACGTGCTATCGCTTCTTTGCAAGTTCAAGCCAACCAAGGTACGTGATAAATCTGTTTTCTAAAACAGTCAGTCTCATACCAGCTAAGCATATGATAAATCCCGCAATAAACCGTTTTCTGGAGGACAAAGACTCTATCGATACGCCTAGTTTAGTCAAACACAAAGAATGTTCAAATGATTTTGTTGAGATCATTTGCCCTGGACGTTTATCCGTATTAAATGGGAAATTACGGGCTTTTTTAATTTTCTCACACATCTCATAACGTTAAGCACTTTCCTTTCAACATCTTTCTTCTATTTACAGCTTTCCGTGTAAAAAACAAACAAACAAAGCACTTAAGACTCGTTTTCATGCGAATGTAATTTCTGCTAGCGCGAAAAGCTTACGAGATTCTCTGTTAATTGCGCATGTGCTAACAAATAATGTCGTGAGCTTTTTGCACTATACCGAAAAATTCAGTCGCATAGAAACGAGCCTTCGCTTTGCGTTAGTAAGTAGGAAGAGGACTAAGGTAAAACAGATTTTGATGATGTCATCATCACACGACGTTTAATTTTTTTGGGTTTAGAACGAAGAAGTGAAATTCAAAGAAATTTTATCTCCAAGAAAGAAAAACGTCAATTTTACATATGTTATGGAATCGTTATTACTTTCTCCATTTTGTGGTTGCCGACAGTTGCTTTTGCGTTGCATTCTTTGATACACCACCAACCAGTGAAAGGTGTTGCATTCAGCTGGTCCGTTCGAGTTGCAAATGCTAACGCGTTGTTAGATCCAATTGTGTTTTTTTGGTTCAACAAAGATATACGTGCTGAAATCAACAAAATTTTAACAAAAACTAAAGAAGAAACTAACTGTTGTTAAAATATTAGTCCAAAAAATGCAGTAGGACAAATAAGACGTTGCTTTGGAAATTTATTTTCACCATAACCATGACAGAGATGCAGACAAATAAATATATTATGAAGACACCTTCTTCATATGCAGTTGAAAAGAAACCCAGGTTAATGATAATAATGATCAAATTTAATGTATCTTTTTAACCCTATCGACTTAATATTATTACTTAGTATTAAAACATGTAGTCTGCACACATCATACAATTGGACCACGCACCATGCGTACGTCACTGGTCTTGAATTCTTCGCTGTTTGATCACGATTACGTATATCCTTTTGCTTCTAAATTTTAAAAATTAAGAAATAACGTGCACAGGTACAAGTACAAATTTTCTGTCGGTTCGTGACAATATCAGTTGTGATGAGTAAAATACTATTTTATTCTCACGTTAGATATTTCGACTAAGCAAAATTACCATTTATAGGAAGACCAGAATCAAGGACCGATTTTGATCTTTTAAAACGTAACTTAATGTCAAAAATCACAATTTGGTGTCACCGGTATGTTTAGCATGTTTCCTTTGCTATCTCTGTCAATTATTGTCAAAAAGATCTTTTATAATTTGGACGAATTTTGGACTGGACCGTTTTAGCTGTCCTAAAATAATTATATCGATGTCGCCAACATCTTTGACATACTTTCTTTGCTTTCTGGTTGCGGAGCGAAGAAAAAACATCTAAATCGCTGACATCTACAATAAATTTTGGCAACAACCATTCATTAAGCGCAATGAACTGACTTAATATCGACATGTCGACAAATGCTGCAAAGTAAGCCAGCTGTTCGAAGATATTGAATGTTTACTAATCTGTTTATAATTCTCATACATCAGATTTGGTAATACATGTCTAGTTATTTTCTACTTATCATCTGGTTGATGGAATAAATGTTGAAAACGAAAGTAAATGTAATAAATTTATGAATACGAAATTTCGCGGACGCAAACTTTTGTGAACTCTTGGTCTTTTCGCAAAGTTAATGCCTTTGGTTACATCACTTTCAAGCGATCTCTCCTGCACTAGAGACATATACAGGAATTTGACAATTTGTTTTGAAAAAAATTATTTAACACCTTTCTGCATTTTAAATTTTAAATGTCCAGACCAACATGACTACGAAGAAGCAGACACTTTATTCTTGCTTGTAAAGTAGGGACAACAACAAATTTCCAAATGTTTTACCACTCATTTCAATTCTCCCCTACTATACCCTAATATTTAAAATTAGTCGTTACCTCGTGGATTTTTCCACTAGTCGCTGGGTACTTAGATTTTCGTCCATGGTACAAATTTCCTGCCTCGCTATTTCGTGTATTCATATCTGCCGGTTATAATGAAGTACTGAAATTTACTTGGGCGGGGGGAAGGGTGGTACTGCTTTGATTATATGTGCGATTGTAATGCGCTTTTCGACTTATAATCCCCGCTAGCTTTAAAACATTGCGGAAAGATCACAGGAATATAAGCTAACAGACAGACAAAATAACGCTATGATTAAAGAGAAATTGGATAATCCACCTAACTCCTATCCAAGTTATCCAATTTTCTTCAGGAGAATTGAGAAAAAAAAAGGGAAATGACGATACACACGTACACATATTATGCAAGAAATAATTTAACTTAATGTAAGAAAGGACAGAAATAATTAAAGGTCTTGTGTTCTCAGGTCTGTTAACACAACTTAAAAAAAAATCCCCCTCACGGCCATTGCTAACTCCCCTATTTTGGTTCTTAACAGCAGACACTCTCTACCTATATTGTACCGCTGCCATTTGCACAGCAACTCAACATTAATTTAAAATGATCGAAAGACATTCTAGATCGTTCGAAAATCTTTTTGATAGCATGTCAGATTTTATTATTTGCAAACAACAACCTCGTCGCCAGGGTATCTTGTATGTCAGAAAAATACAAGATGCCTTCGGAACAAGTTGGGGCAAACAAGTCTCCACTTTGCGCATACGGTACGAACATGACCAATGATGGTCAACATTATTATACATATTTTTATGCATATTTTGAAGCTAAAACAAGAGTTTTTAAGCATACTAAGGTTGAAGAAAACAAGAGTGCATATCAACCTCGTTTCAAGGGCTTTTTGTCTCTTATCGACGTTGCACTTTTTCGCCGTCCGATAGGCAAAAAGAGAAAACTCAAATTTTTCGTTTCTATACTAACAGAAATATTAGTCTAAATTTTGCCATAAGATAAAATAATCCAAGAAGCATATTCTCTTACAGTTCTTCTGAAATTACCGTTGGATATCGTTAGGTGCAATTGTTGTTGTTTTTCACAGACAATAATTGCGAAACAATACTCGTGTTCGTGCAATTATTTATGAACACAATTATAGAACTTCACAAATACGAAAGACAATTTTTCGACATATAAACAGAGATCCCACAGAAAGTAGAGAATAAATTTTATAAATAAGAACAAGATAAGCCTAAACTCTTAAGTTATGTGTTTTACTATTTAGATTAAAGAAGAACAAATCAGTAAACTTGGCATATAATGTTCAGGTGGCTACGCTTGTAGTAAAGAATGTTTTTGGTCGAAATCTGCTTTAATGGAATGATTACGAATTATATTTAAAACGGCGCCCTTTATAGAATGGAAATGAATGTTAACTTCTCTCTTTGAGAGTAAAAGTTCTAGCATTGCACTCCTTATGACACGATAAAAGACCAAAAAGAAACGTTGTTTTATGTTACATTAAATGTTTTCTTCGCATAAAATTTTTTATGTGTATTCATATATTTAAATTTTTATGTGAACCTAAGCACAGCAGCTTCTCCAATTAGCGGACATAATTTATGCCGAGGATTGATGCAAGAAAATGTGTCAGCTAATTAGAGGTGTCCACCTTTTGGAAAGTTAATGTTTTCGGGCAGTTTTTTGATGAATGAAGTATATTTTACGTCTTATTTTGGAGGTTTCTAACTGGACTTGACAGGAAAATGATAAACCGTTGGTGAGTTAAAGGGGAGGCGAACTGCGCACGGCTGCTGAATAAAAGTTCACGATGACAGTGTTGATTTTGCAGACCAGACCGACTCGCTTGGTCTGATCCATAAGAAATCAATTTACATGTTACAGCCATCATAACAAAAAAGTCAATTGCCAGTTTTGTTTCCATCTTTGTGAATGCTGAATTATTTATAATTTAGTATTTTTACACATTTGCCTACCGGGTGGCTAAATTAAAAAAACAATGGGACATATTTCTTTTTATTGTGATGGTCACGGGTCAATACGCACAAAATAATTAAACAAGAAAAAGTTAAAGATTAAAATAGCAAAATGTTGAACAACATGTGACGAACATATTTTTATTATTTTATACTACTGAACTTACTTAAATTTGTGAGAAAAAATGATAAAGAAAATAAAGATTCAGAAATAAAGATGAAGCCATCATAATGCTCGTTCGATTTGTTGTTGAATGTTTCCGGTCCGTATATTTATTCAAATTCGGCGCCATCTCATCATAACAAACTTCATCGTTCGAAGCTCGCAGTATGTTGTTGTTGAATGTTTCCGGTCTGTATATTTAGTTAAATTTTGCGCCATCTCATCATAACAAATTTCATCGTTCGAAGCTCGTAGTATGTTGTGGAAAAGGGACTCAAAACATGAAAAAAATATTGTTGTTGGTCCTAACAGATATTCCTTAAGTACAAAGAAGTTAAAACGAAGGCTATAAAATGCTGTACTGCAGTACGTACAATATTCGTGGTTATTTCAAGTCAAATATCTTATTTTTGATGTTTACTAGTAAGTACATGCAAAACTTAATTTTTGACCCCATACAACCATGAAAATTCTGTAAAACTGTTGTTAGGAAAATATATAGATACTTAGTCGTGAATTATAGTTAATTATTTGTTATTATAGTATTTATTTTAGATTTTAGTAGATTTTAGAATTTAGAAATGTATAAATTTTTTTCTCTCGCTTAAAATTTATTTTCTGGCTGCCACAAAATAATTTTTTTGTTTGCTTCTCCTTTAATAGACTTGAAATCCACGTTCAGTATCGTTTCTATGACCCAAGAAAAGTCATAAATGCAAGTTTGAAGAATGTATCAACAAAATGTTGCCCTTTACAACTTTTAACTGGCAAAATCGTAGTTAACACAGTTGTGAAGAGCGTATTGGTAGTGGTAGTGTGACAAAAAATGTTGAAATAATTGCAGATTTTAAGAGCGTATTATTTGGTATATGTTTTGGTATATGTTAGAACTAAAACTTAATGTACAATTTACTAACGCTCAGTGGCACTTTATATTACTCTCAACATTTCAAAAAATTAAAAATTAACTTGCTGGTAGCCGCTAAACATATACCTGGCAAAACAGCAAATAGCCAGCTAAGATTCAACCTTGTAAAAATATATTGTGATATCAATGTTGAATATTGAATATGCTAACAGAAGTATTCGAGAAACCTGGAGTACTAGAGTAAAGAAACATAGACTTTATGGGGAAAGGGGAGGGGACAGCAAATATATTTCAACATCAAGAATAATAAAGAAAGGCTGGATGTTCTTCTAACATTTTCACAAGTATTTTTTCCAGGGTTGTAGCTATAGCTTAGCAGCATGAGTAATCAAGAAAGCATTTTTCCACATTTGTTGCGTACAATGATATTTAAAATTTATATTTTTAAACTATTAGCTGTTGTGATTATGTAACTTTCACACTCCCTGTGTCACTACTCTTTCTATTACTGACTGCAATCGTACATTTGTATCAAGCATTGATTAACCTTAATACTTACAGTTTGTAAGTAATATGAATTGATATAGCTTATCATAAATCTCCATATATGGAAAATACAAAGTCTTTTTTTTTGGGAAATGGAACCCTATATCTTAGGTTTTTAACTTAACGTTGTTTTCTTGCTTACATAAAATCTTGAAACATAATCTTGCAGAATTGTTCAAATTGTTTATTCACACGTTTATAACGTTTGATAGGCTTGAGCAAATTGAATTAAAACTGGGCACAGTTATAGTACCTCAAAAAAGAAATAATATGACAGCAATAAATTTTTGCTTATGTCAACGCTTTTTCGGTGATGTCATCGAAAGCTTGAAACTTGTCTAAAATACCATTATTTGCCCAATTTTTTTAAAAAAATGGACTGAATAGGGTCAATACTAAGTGATAATATTTAATCAGTAGAATGGATAAGAAACATTACTTAATTAGTTTATTATAAACCCGGCGGGTTTCTCATTAACTGCATTTGGTGAAAGTGTTATATCTGTCTGTCTGTATGTCTGTGTGTTTGGACATAGAACTAACTGCATGATCTTACTCTTTAGAACAGCCTTCAAAGTGGCATTGTAGTGAAAATAAATTTCCAAAGCAGCCTCTTATTTGCCAAACTGCATTTTTCTACAACTTATATTTTAATTAAAGTTACTTTCTTCTTTAGTTTTTGTTAAAATCTTGTTGATTTCAGCACGTATATCTTTGTTGAACCAAAAAAATACAATTGGATCTAACAACGCATTAGCATTTGAAACTCGAACGGACCAGCTGAATGCAACACCTTTCACTGGTTGGTGGTGTATCAAAGAATGCAACGCAACAGCAACAGTCGGCAACCACATAATGGAGAAAGTAATAACGATTCCATAACATATGTAAAATTGACGTTTTTCTTTCTTAGAGATAAAATGTCTTTGAATTTCACTTCTTCGTTCTAAACCCAAAAAAATTAAACGTCGTGTGATGATGACGTCATCAAAATCTGTTTTACCTTAGTCCCCTTCCTACTAACTAACGCAAAGCGAAGGCTTGTTTCTATGCGACTGAATTTTTCGGTATAGTGCAAAGAGTTCACATCTTCTTTTTAAAAACATGCGCAACTAGGCAAAATCTCTAATTTTGTCTCATAGGCGCTTACAAAGAAACGTAAGCTTTTCGCTATGTAGCGGAAATTGCAGTCGAATGAAAACAAGTCTTATGTCCCTTGTTTCTTTTTTACACGGGAAGCTGTTATTAGAAGAAAGATGTTGAAGGTAAAATGCTTAATGTTATGAGATTTCTGAGAAAATTAAAAACAACGCATTTTCCCATACGGATAAACTTGATTTGAACATTATTTGGGTTTGACTAGGCGAGGCGTATAAAATAGAGTTTTTGTCTTCCAGAAAAGGGTTTATTATGGGATTTACCATATGCTTGGCTAGTATGAGGCTGATTGTGTTACAAAAAAAATTATAACTTACCTTGGTTGGCTTGAACTTGCAGAGATGCGATAGCACGTGTTTGTCGTCGAACAACAACAAAAATAATCGAGTTCATTATTGTCATGGAAACGATTGTAATCACAATTGCGCTGAGAAACAACATCATTGTGTTTTTATCATCTCCTGTTGTTTTGGGTCTATCTTTGTTGGTATATGAAATGATAACAAAGAGTATGGCAAATATCCAACTGCAAGACATCCATATAATATGTAAATATATTTTCATGTTTTGATATTTCATTGGAAATTTAATAGAGACAAATCTGTCAGTTGTCAAAACATACAAGCTTGAAATCATCAGAACGTACATGCTATATTCAATCCAACTAAAAGGCTGCATAAAACTACCAAGTAGATCAAAAAGCGCGATCAACCAATGTCCAATACACAAATTAATCAATAGCTGGTTTGATCGAACTTTTCGGATTTTTTTAGTTTTTAACACAACCGTAATCAAACATCCATGCAACAAGATGCATATGACATCAATAATGACTCCTACAATCTTATGTGTTTCCATCTTCTCGTGTCAGAGTATACCTGTAGCAATATTCGTGTCAGAGTATACCTGTAGCAATATTAAAAATTTGTGATTAGATGGTTCCCATAGTGGATAATATTTAGAGAATTTCTTTTCAATTGTCTAACCTGTCAACAGGATAAAAATAGTATTCGTTAATGTAAACGACTTCACAGTTATACAGTGGAATCCCTCTAAAGCGGACACCATTGGTGCAAAAAAAAGTGTCCGCTTTAGAGGGATGTCCGCTTTATAGGAAGTTGACCAAAAAATTAGTTTTAGACCTAATTTTGACCAAAAAAGCTTTTTTTGTAGTACTGGCGGGTATCATGGGGTGACTTGCAACACTAGGGTAGACGGCAACATCAATAGATTTAGCTTATCGAGCAAAGAACCCAAGTTGGCTGTGTAAAGTAAGTTTAGCAGCTCAAATTTGTCGGTGTTGCAACCAACCTTTAAGTGTTGCTAAGGTTATAAACTAAGAAACCAAGTTATATTACGAAGATATATTTCATTTATCTTATAGGTCTTTCAAGTGTTGGACTCGGTAAATAACAAAACTCAAAGATGTACTAAGTAAAATGGTTTAAATTTTAAGAAAAAGTGACATTTCATCTCGTTATTTTTCCATTGTCCGCTTTATAGGGAGTGTTTATAAGGGAAACTGTCATTTGGTGCAAAGATTTTTGTCCGCTTTATAGAGTGTCCGCTTTATAATCGTCCGCTTTATAGAGATTTTTTTATGAGAGTTTGACCTAAATTCTGCCGGTGCAAAAATTTTTGTCCGCTTTAGAGGGCTGTCCGCTTTATAGGGTGTCCGCTTTAGGGGGATTCCACTGTAATAAAATTAATAGCTTAAAAAAAGAGCGAAACCTAATCCACCTAAAATTTTGCTTGACCTTTGAAATTATTGGAATACCGTAATGCCCTTCTTGCTATCAACAATAAAAGCGGATTTATAAACATTGTCACCGTTAAAAAGTACAGGAAGCAGTAAAACACCAATTGAGCGTCAAGAAGTTTCGGGTAAGCAGTAAAGAATAAAAAAGTACAGGTTTAGTTTTAAAGTCTAAATTTAGTAATTGCGGAGAGTAAATTATCGCCAATTTTCGATACGATAAACTATCGTGTTATGAAATAAAAATAAAAACACGGCAGCTTACTTATATATAGCTAGCTATAATGAATACTGTTTTAAAATAGCATCTATCAACAATGTTAACAAAGATTGTTCAGAACGAGGTAAGGAGAAACTGATTTTATGGGGGAAAAAGAAAACTGATTATAACACCTTTACTCTACTCCATCTTAACCAATGCAGTTAAGGTGCGAAAGTACTCCCTTACTGTGGTAAAATTTAAATATAGAAGATACTGTATGTGTAGTGCTTCATCCATTTTATTTAAAAAGTATAGCTTAAATTGCGCCTCATTAAAATTGATGCATCATTCGTTTAAAATTTTATTTGACCTTTCCTCACCGTTCACAGACCAAAAGAACAAAATTTCCTACCGACCCAAAATGTTGAATATGAAAGAATCTCATATGCCTATTGATCTCTTTTAATGCAGCTATTGTTTTGCACAACAAGATATGTCTTTTGTACAAAAAACATGCTGTGAACGCTCACGCGTAGTTATGGGAACTGATAAAATTAATAGATGTCCACAAAGAAAAGATCTCCCGATACATATTTGTTATCTAAAAAGCCCAAATTTTAAGCAGCCTCATTGTTCATTACAAAGAACTATTTCGAGACTTTATATTCATTGAGATTTCCACAAAAGAGGTAGGCGAGATTTTTTTGGGTTTTAAACTTCCTTTTTAGTTAGGTTTTGCCGTATGAGTTCCTCATACAAACAATCATTACAAATAAAATAAATAAAGTTCAAATCACATGTTAAACTGGGTCTTCACATTATACTATTCTGGTTGCAAATTATGCGGCATAGTGATATGCAAATTATCTTAACTATAAAAAAATTATGTTTTGAAATGAGTAAGTCCAAACTTTTTCAGATACTCGATTATGTTTATGTATTAACTCTGTTATATTGGATTCACTAGATTCAAGAATAACTGTATTGTCAATACTGAAAGTCGGAAAACCTCATGCCACTAGGCTTTAAATACTCAATGAACTTTACATCATTACAATTATCAATTAGGAAGGGAAATAGTTAATGGTAGTTTCCATTGCTAATACGTATCTTGCACAGTGCCAAGATACTTCCTTATTAAAAACTCCGGTTAACTCGAAGCGCGGATATTTGGAACATTCGTTAACTCGACCCATTTTTCGTCCTCCCCAGTGAAAATGTTTTACTGCAGTTGAATGTTACAGTCACATGCTTAAAAATAAAATTTAAAAACAAAAAATTATATACAGTAACTCTTGTTGTAACAATCATTACGGTGTTCAAAGTTTCTTTTTTTGCTGATAAATCTAAAATGCCACTCCTTTCCTCTTTTAAAATGTTAATGATGTTAACCCAGATCAGAGAATCAGTTGAGTAAAAAAAAGAATTACACAATTCGCCAAAACAGGATTCCTTTAGCCAAATTTAAATGCATTGCAAAATAATGGTTGTTTACTGAAATGTTCTACTAATAAGCAGTATGTCCAATTACCCAATTTATTGACTAGATATTAAAGTAGTGGGAAAAGGCAGCGTTAACATTTTAAAAATTGTTTCACTGCTCAGCACTGATATTTTTTCCCAAGAAGTATATCCATCTAGGTAAATGCATTATAGCTCCTACTCAAATTTGCGTTTTTTTTATTTTCAGGAGAAGTAATGCAGTAATGTTCTGAATTGCTGCTAGATGGTAACTTTTTTCACAAATATATCTGTTATATATTAAATAAAGTGCATTACTTTAGCAGATAATGTTTAAATATAGAACTTTGTTTTAATTGGTCAAGCTGAAATAGTTCAACCGTTACCACGCAATATCTTGCTAAAGTGTTCCAAAGAAGAAACTAAAATGTCAATGTAATCAACTAACTTATTCAAAGTTTTTTGTATGAACTAATGATGAACAAGAAAAAAAATATTGCACAATAAGCATTCGTTTCTTTAGACATTCGGAAATATCATTTGAAATTGTACTAACACTAGAAGATCCTGCTGACTTAATTAGCTAGATTTGGAAATTTTCAAAACATATGTGTATATAGCTTTATTATATTGGTTTTATTATATTGTGTATATCAATTTTATGTTCTATCTACAAAAACATTTAAATTTAACCTTAGTCGAAAGAAGATAGCTCTTGGCAGAGACGCAAAAATACAGCGTTCTTTGTCTTGGAAATTTAAAGGAGAGGCGAACTGCGCACGGCACGGCTGCGAAATAAAATTTTATGACGACTGTGTTGATTTTAAAGACCAGACCGACTGGCATAGTCGCCTCTATAATAAATCAATTTACATGTTTCGGCCATCATAGCAAAAAACGTCCTAAAAAAAGTCTAAGAATGTTTTATATTAAAAATATTCTTAGGGTTATAAAAATATAACGTTTTTCACATAAAAACGTTAAATTTTTACTTAAAACTTTGCAGAACGACATCACACTAGACCCAAAATATTAAACAGTCTGTTAAAAATACCAGTTTTGTTTACATCTTTGTGAGTGCTGAATCATTTTTATAACTCAGTATTTTTACACATTTGCCAAACGGATGGCTAAATTAAAAAACAATGGAATATATTTCTCCTTATGGTCACGGGCCAATACGCACAAAATAATGAATAAAAAAAAGTTAAAGATCAGAATTGCAACATATGTTGAACAACATGTGAAGAACATTTTTATTATTTTATACTACTGAAATTACTGAACAAATTGATATTTTACTTTGTGAGTACAGTAAAAGAAAGTAAAAATTTGTGAAAAAAAACGATAAAGCCACCATATTGCGCGTTCGATTTGTTGTTGAATGTTTCCGGTCTGTATATTTAGTTAAATTTTGCGCTATCTCATCATAACAAACTTCATCGTTCGAAGCTCGTAGTATTTTGTGGAAAAGGGACTCAAAACATGAAAAAAATATTGTTGTTGGTCATGATAGATATTTCTTAAGTCAAGAGAAGTTTAAAAGAAGGTTATGGAATGCTGTTATTATTATAGTACGTAAAATATTCTTGGACATCTTAAGTGAAAGATCTTATTTTTGAGTTTACTGTTAAACACATTCAAAACCTACTTATTTTCATCCTGTACATCCATGAATATTTTGTGAAAATGTTGTTAAGAATATATACAGATACTCTGTTATGAAATATAGTTATTTATTTGTTATTATAGTAGTTACCTTAGTAGATTTTAGGATTTAGAAATCTATAATATTTTTTCTCTCGCTTAAAATTTACTTTCTGGCTGCCACAAAATAGTTTTTTGTTCGCCTCTCCTTTAAGAAAATTTTAATCGACACCTCTTGTAGCTGCATTTACAAAGGGTAAGAATTTTTTTTTTATTTCAATTTTTGGTATGTCTGCTTTATAATCAACGAATGGCAAGCGAGTTTTCGATGGTCAAATATTTTATAGTGGTATATTTCTAAAATATAGGTTATTTGGGGCGATTTTAAGTAATAATTCAGAAGTGCATTTGCCAGGATAATTTTTTTTGGAAAGTCCACTTCGATCGCAAAGTATGACGTATTTAGCGCTGCGCAACCATCCGTCCAGGAGCCACCCTGGAAACAAAAATGCGCGCACAAACTCAAAATGGCGGCGATTCAGGCAAATTAATGGTCGAATTCGTAAAATTACGTCATTATACACTGCAGGCGCTTACAGCGTTTTTAACAAAGTCAACATTATTTTGACTTTTAAAACGATAAGCGCGTGTAAAAACGCTCCTAAATATTAACCCTATAATAACTGTTTATGAGGGCAATACCGGAGAATATTGACCGACATCAAAGTATTGCCCGAGGTTGCGAGGGCAATATGTGACAGTCCATTGTCCGCTTGAAAATGTTTGTTAACTGATACAACTCCTTAACTTTATGAATTATTCCATTCAATTACTCTCGGGTGCTAATACAAGGGGGGGGCGCTTATTAATTTTCAGACTTTTTTTCCCACTCACCCACACCTTATTTAGACGCCCCCGCTTATTAATTTCATCCAATGAATAAGCTCCTGATAGTCAAAATTATTTTTGGGAAATTATTTTTTGTTTTGAACGTGAAGCAGGATGTAGAAATCATGTCTTTATAGAAACTATTCCCATATGGAACGTACATTCGAACAAAAAATATATTTTCTTTAAATCGAATATCGTGTAAACATTACAGGTTTTTATTGTAGCTACCACATAGAATTCTTTAAAAGATAAAAGTAAGTTTCACTTCTGTTTCACTTCTGTTTCGCGTTTTGTTTACTTTTTTCCGTGTTTATTTACATTTAATGCTACCATATTTAAACTTTAAACACGGTTGCTATGGTAGCGGGCATTACAGTGGAATATTGCCCGCTATGACGTAAGTTCTAACCAATCACATTGCACAATTTTCGAAAATATCGATGCCGCCCTTTTACCCGGGTAAAAGGGCGGCATCGTTGACAGAAAACATATACGTCCAGTAAAAGCCATTGCTGCATCAATAGCTTTCCTCGTATTGTCAACTCTAAGCAGTCTGAATTTGACCTTTTCTACGTACGGTCACGAAAGATCATGGTTGGTGGCTTTAATGAATATCAAAATTTTGTATTTATCGTTTTATTAATTCGTTATTAGAATCCCTGTTGACCAAAAAAATATCATCGCTCCCTACTCGCACGCCAAACATCTTTAAAGCCTTAAAAATACAAGGGATGATAGATTATCGCCCCAGTGTGGGTTTAGCTGTAGGAGTGCAATTACGGGTTAACTTACACTAAAATCTCGCAATTATTTTATTACACACTAGTCGATAAGGCCGTGGAGAAATCCGCTTAGTAGGCAGAGTAAAAATAGAAAAGGGCATTTAAATTTTGCTGACGTCGGCAGTGCAGATACAAAAAAAAATGGCGAAATTTGTTTATTCTTTGTCTGTAAAGGGGGATTTTCACGAAGCGAATTGAACGGCGAATTCGACGGCGAATTCGATGGCGAATTCGCTTTTTAATTTTCACGACAAAATAAATTAGGCGCCAAATTCATTGTTTACATTAGTTAACCGCGTTCTGATTGGTCAAAAACTAGCAGCGAAACCTTTAGCCGCGAAAAAGTAGGAACTGTTTCTACTTTCCAGCGAAGCGAATATTTCGATGCAAAATCAAAACAAACAAAACTGCGCATGCTCAGATACAATTCGCCGTCGAATTCGCCGTTCAATTCGCTTCGTGAAAATCCCCCTTAATGTGTAGAGGTTGAAACGCTGGTCAAAATAATGTACAGGATCATATGTTCTCGACGAACGCCTAAGGAGATATCGGGGATTAAAAATTTTGCTGACGTTACCAAAGACCCGTCAAAACCTTAAAAAATTTTTTTAGAAATTTGTATACCTGTTGCCTTCATCGTATAGATCTTGAAAAGCTGATCAAGAAAATGTATAGGATCATGTACTTGGTTTGAAGGTTTTTTGATGACGTTATCAACCCGTCCATACCGAAACGGATTCTGGGACCCAGGTTTGGGAAAATTAGCCAAATTGGTCCTAGGTGGTCCCTAGTTACCCACGCGGTGAAAAATCATTGACGTCACTACCTCGTTTCCAAGTTATTTGGCCTCAAACTTTTAAGTGCACTGTAATGGCTTCATTAATTTAATATAGGATATATTTTTTATTTTTTTTTAAATTGATAAATAATCTTTTATAAGAATGAAAGACTTTTACAATTAAAAAAACACTTAAAGAGGACAGGAGACATTATACGTGGAAAGATAACAACTATAAACACATAATATAAAGATTGACACTACACGACTAACGACGTTGAATTCTGCTTTCTTGCACGGCAAGTTCAATATCTCCGTCTAAATTATGTGTATTTTCATACATCGATCGTGTTCCTCTGACACACAACAACATGGAACGAATTACCGAAAAATCCAATCGGGTCTTTATTCAAGCACTAACAATTGATTTCGAAAGCTTGCGTTTTTCGGCAATTAAATCCGCGGCATGCGAGTAAAAACGACTGCATTCCCTCGACATTCCTCCGAAACATGAAAACACTAACGGTGTAAACGAATCGTGATCAACATGAATAATTCGTTCGTTATATGATCGTTTTTTTTCGTTTTCATTCTTTTTATGAGCAACTTGAAGTGTCAGATTCTTGTGACATTTGGCTAATGGGTTAATAACCCTTACATCTGCATACGCCATTTGTCCTTTTACCCAAAAACTTCTTGCTGCAACATCAGTTCTTGCTTCGTTGGTCGTTATTGCAGTCCTCAGCTTAAATATTTCACCGGTCAAAGGCTGTAGAAGCGGTTCCACAATAACTTCCTGGCATACCTCTTTTACTATTTCCGCTGTGCAATTTCGAAGCTCGTTGTGTCTGTTGATTATAAATCCGCCTCATGGACAGGAAAGAGCGTGTTGGACATCGAACGGGGCGGAACAGACACATGTCGTTGGTAATCGTTCAAGTGGGATCGCATACCGAAGACGTAAAGCATCCCAGAAAGATTGTTTGTCAAGTGCAAACCCATGTTCTTTGAGTGGAATAGCAGTTAACCAAATCGATGACCCATTCTTCAAGCTGGCTTCAGGGGCTTTATTTTTTTCGAGGTCGGTAATTTGTTCTTTGATTTCATTTAACTGATGTTGATAACTTTCATTCTTTTCCCTTTTTATCCGTGTCTTTAATGCAGCTACAACATGTTCAGCTCGGTGATCATAAACAGCAATATTTTGAAGCATACATTCTTTTGTGTGACTGGTTATCGTCAAAGAACGTTCATACTCACGATCCGCCATTTGAGAAGGTATAATAACACCTAAGCCACCATATCTGGCTGGCAGAGAGTACAGCAATCTTTCACTATCATTAAATTGATAATCGTTTAAAATAACACGAATAAACTCGTCAATTTTTCTGTCCAATTTCTTCAAAAGTACTGAGATGTTCGGAACAGTCCGCATGACAAAAACATATCTGTGTCTTAAACAATGCATAAATGTATGTGGTTGGGTTCTTGCAACAGCAATTAAACTGTCCAACTGCTTAACCCACGAATTTACTTTGTCGATGGTATATTTTTCAGTACAATCATGATTCCCAATCACTGCTCCAACGTGACGATTGCCATCTGAGGTTATAAAGATCTCAGAATCTGAAAAAAGTTCCTTTGCTTTATTAAAGTATTCATCTTTTACAATTAACATAGACTTTTGGTCATTAACCTCATAACCAATGTAATGACCATATTTCTTTATGAGATCCCACCAGGTTTTCAGGTGTTCTAATTTTCCCATACCGGTCAAATCATCAGCGTATGCAATTTGTTTAATTTGGTGCGAATCAAAGCTTGACATTACTGAACTTAAGAGTGGTATCAATCCCAATGCAGACATGCTCATTGCTATTGGGTCACCCTGTGTAGTTCCCTCCTCTGATGCTATCTCTTGTCCGCCAAGCACAAATAGTCTAGCCGGAAGATGATAAAAAATTTCCATGTAGGATGATATTTCGGGGCAAGTGATCTTAGTATTGTGTAAAAGAACACTTCTGTTAATAGTGTCAAAAGCATTGCTGGCATCAACTTGTATGAATCCATGCGTATCGTCCTGAGAAAACAATATAGAGGCAACGTGGAAACAAGGTTCTAATTTTTTTTGTGGATGGGTTGCTGACGTCATCAAAATTCAAATGACGCTTCCTTTTCATTTTTATCCTGCCTCACTAGGGACCACCTAGGACCAATTTGGGTAATTTTCCCAAACCTGGGTCCCTAAATCCGTTTCGGAATGGACGGGTTGATGACGTCATCAAAAAACCTTCAAACCCTAATATCCCTGCAACCGTTTGTCAAAAGTACACGATCCTATACATTTTCTTGATCAGCGTTTCAAGATCTATATGATGAAGGCAACAGGTATAAAAATTTCTAAAAAAAAAATTGGGGGTTTTGACGGGCCATTGCTGACGTCAGCAAGATTTTTAAACCCTTTTATCTCATTAACCGTTCATCAGAAGTACATGGTCATATACATTTTCTTGATCAGGAGTTTAAGCTCTACACAATATAGAGGCAACGTGGAAACAAGGTTCTAATTTTTTTTTTGTGGATAGGTTGCTGGCGTCATCAAAATTCAAATGACGCTTCCTTTTCATTTTTATCCTGCCTCAGTGTTCTAATTTTTAGTCTATTGCTGACATATAGGATATGGACTTTAAAGTACTGTTATTGACGTCGCACCGTAACGTCATAAAATATAACATTTGAGACATACTTTTTTCGGTAACTTCAAAAGAAAATTTCGGCGACATCAA
The DNA here is from genome assembly GCA_030067915.1 of Hydractinia echinata. Lineage (NCBI taxonomy): Eukaryota > Metazoa > Cnidaria > Hydrozoa > Anthoathecata > Hydractiniidae > Hydractinia > Hydractinia echinata. Next base: position 919,722 of record JASGCC010000076.1, on the reverse strand, counting down.
AGGAAAATGACGATATCCACTATGACCGTCACATGCACTTCGTATTGCAATTATTATGTCCACACTTCATCTGGAGCTTTTACTTTCCATATTTTCTGTCTGTGATGTGTAAGATGTTGTTTATTTCAGCACGTATATCTTTGCTGAACCAAAAAAATACAATTGGATCTAACAACGAGTCAGTATTTGCAACTCGAACGGACCAGCGGAATGCAACCCCTTTCACTGGTTGGTGGTGTATCAAAGAATGTAACGCAACAGCAACTGTCGGCAACCACATAATGGAGAAAGTAATAACGATTCCATAACATATGTAAAATTGACGTTTTTCTTTCTTAGAGATAAAATGTCGTTGATTTTCACCTCTTCGTTCTAAATACGAAACGTAACTTATATTACACCTAAGAAGAGGCTTAACTCAGTTAAACTATTATACCCATATTTCTAGCCATATCTCTAACCTAACTTTTTAAAAGACATACCTTAATAATAATATTAACAATCATCAAAAGTGATTCGCTAAGTATTTATAACTACTCTACATCCTTTTATTACGCGCCTGAATTTCGTATTCAATTGTAACCTATAAGACACCCTTTTTCCTAAGGCATGTCAACTTTTATTATATTTTGACCTTTCCAAATGAAAAAACATAACAAGCCCTGGAGATGACGTTGCTTCCAAGATAAACGTCAGTTACCAGATTTTGCCAACTGACTAAAGTGCTTGACCATAGGTCGATATATAAGCAATGTCCCCTTAAGAAGAAATTGCTTATTCCGCGACAGCGCTAGGGACTTTAATGGTTTTTTTTGCCATGATTGCTTAGGCTTTAATATACTGTTTTCGAAAACATATTTATACCTTGGCTGGCTTGAACTTGAAGAGATGCGATGGCGCGTGTTTGTTATCAAACAACAGCAAAAATAATTGAGTTCATTATTGTCATGGAAACGATTGTAAACATGATTGCGGTGAAAAACAACATCATTGCCTTTTTATCATCTCCTGTTGTTTTGGCTCTATCTTTGTTAGTATATGAAATGATAACGAACAGTATGGCACATATCCAACTCAAAGAAACCTATTTAATGTGTAACCATATGTTCATGTTTTGATATTTCATTGCGAATTTAATCGAGACAAATCTGTCAATTGTCAACACATACAAACTTGAAATCATCAAAACGTAACCCAATAGATCAAAAAATGCGTTCAACCAATGTCCAACACATAAATTAATCAATAGTTGATTAGATCGAACTTTTCGGATTTTTTTAGTTTTTAACAAAACTGTGATCAAACATCCATGCAATAAGATGCATATAACATCAACAATGACTACTACAATTTTACGTGTTTCCATCTTCTCGTGTCAGAGTATACGTTGACCTGTGGCAATGTTGAAAATTTGTTATTAGATGATTTTTATAGTGGATACTATTTAGATAATCCCTGTTCAAGTGTTCAAGGCGTGAACAGGATAGAAATAATATTTGTTAATGCAAACAACTTCACAAACATAAAATTAATAACTGTTCCCAATATGTTCATACGGTATCTAAACCTATGAACACAATAAAATAACTGTTCCCAGTATGCTCATACGGTATCTAAACCTATGAACACAATAAAATAACTGTTCCCAATATGCTCATACGGTATTTAAACCTATGAACACAATAAAATAACTGTTCCCAATATGCTCATACGGTATCTAAACCTATGAACACAATAAAATAACTGTTCCCAATATGCTCATACGGTATCTAAACCTATGAACACAATAAAATAACTGTTCCCAATATGTTCATACGGTATCTAAACCTATGAACACAATAAAATAACTGTTCCCAATATGCTCATACGGTATCTAAACCTATGAACACAATAAAATAACTGTTCCCAATATGCTTATACGGTATCTAAACCTATGAACACAATAAAATAACTGTTCCCAATATGCTCATACGGTATTTAAACCTATGAACACAATAAAATAACTGTTCCCAATATGCTCATACGGTATTTAAACCTATGAACACAATAAAATAACTGTTCCCAATATGCTCATACGGTATCTAAACCTATGAACACAATAAAATAACTGTTCCCAATATGCTCATACGGTATTTAAACCTATGAACACAATAAAATAACTGTTCCCAATATGCTCATACGGTATCTAAACCTATGAACACAATAAAATAACTGTTCCCAATATGCTCATACGGTATCTAAACCTATGAACACAATAAAATAACTGTTCCCAATATGTTCATACGGTATCTAAACCTATGAACACAATAAAATAACTGTTCCCCAATATGCTCATACGGTATCTAAACCTATGAACACAATAAAATAACTGTTCCCAATATGCTTATACGGTATCTAAACCTATGAACACAATAAAATAACTGTTCCCAATATGCTCATACGGTATTTAAACCTATGAACACAATAAAATAACTGTTCCCAATATGCTCATACGGTATTTAAACCTATGAACACAATAAAATAACTGTTCCCAATATGCTCATACGGTATCTAAACCTATGAACACAATAAAATAACTGTTCCCAATATGCTCATACGGTATTTAAACCTATGAACACAATAAAATAACTGTTCCCAGTATGTTCATACGGTATCTAAACCTATAAATACAATGAACAAACGTACTTTTATCGTTAATTGGAGATGACGTATATTGGTATGACAATCATTAGCACAAAACTTATCAAAGGGTAAATATTAAGTAGTCTGAAAACAAGCTATAACCATTAAACTGATTTTTTAGTGTATTAATTTTCTAGTTAGTCTGGTGAACTTTGTGATGCCAACAAAAAAAATGTTAGAACTTACAAAATCAGAAATATTTTTAGTTTTATCAGGTGTCATGTATGTTCAGAGGAGGACATTTTACTTCTGAGTTGACAGTCTGCGATTACAGTCTATAAGTATGCTAAAGTGGAGATCGACTGATAAGGTGGGGTAGAAATTTTATAAGAAAACAACATTTTTGCATCATCGACTTTAATGGCTTTAATTTGTGTTTAATACTTGACCTATCCTTGATACGAACAGCTGTGTAGCTTTAAAAGGTTTGTCTGTTTTTTGCAGTCCGTCTTGTTGTATGTTTCTGTACCTTTGAAAGTCTTCGAAATTGAGTCAGGACAAAGGGAATTGATCTGATCTGATCTCAGTACATATGTAAGAGGTTGATGCTTATGTTTTATAATTGATGCTGGCAGATGAATGGAGTAAAATGAAACTCTGAGGTACCAACAAAGATACCAGTTCGCCTTAAAAAATGTTTGAGTTACGTAATTTCCATCACCGAAACTTTAAGCGCAACGCGCACCTGTTCAAATTAAATAGTTATGTAATCAACACATACGTATAAACTGAAATCATTATGATGAAAACAATCTGTTGCCACTTTGTACATCGTTATCGTTTATGTTTTCACTGTGCCGGATGCGATCAACAGTCTCCAGATCAACTACACCACGTGTAAAAATGTGGTATAGTCTGCATATGTTAATGTAATCTTTGTCATGGCTCACTGATGTAGTCATTTCCTGTAAAAATGAAGTCAATATTTTTAATATATAATGTGGTATCTCTTTTTGCCTGGACTTTGCAAACTGGTTTTTAAGGTCATGACTCTTTTTATCCTTAACAGATGATACTGTACAGTACATGCTTTGAAGTATTAAGCGACAACATCAGGATCAGAAGTGTAGCACATGTAACAAAAACTAAAGCTGATCTACTAGAAATTTAAAAAAAGGTTGCGAAGCATTTCGCAAGTTGCAAGCAAAATTAAACTATCCAATACTTTGTCCCTAGCGCTTCTTGTTTGTCTGGCGCTAACATCTTCCGAAACTGAATATCATAGCGTAGAAGAACCCTGGGGACGAGGTAGTGAAATGAACGCTCTGCAGAAGAACAATTCGTTGCGCAAAAACAGTGTTTATTGCGAATAGGCTGCGGAAATATTTGATGTGCGTGGGATATTTTTTTTCAAAATGTGCGAACAAATTAGATGACGCGAAACTAACAAAAACGAATAATGAGTGTTAAAATTTTGTACCACCTTTCCCCACAGAGTGATAAAACTAAAGAGCGCCAATACAAAATTATACTTTTAGTACTATTCTAAAAGATATGCAGTACATTGAGTTGCACAACCCGCAGAAGTTGGTCTTAAAGTTAACAATTTCGGAGATGACTTTATGACATTTGTTCCACGAAACAGAAAACCCACAAAACATATTTTTTCACATAAAAATACCGGCATTAGAAGCCACAGAATCTGCTGGAACGAATTTCGAAAAACTCACGGGAAACAATTAAAACAAAAACAAACAAATCAAAACAGTTTTTTAACTTTATCAAGATTTATTAAATAAATTTTTGGCAGAAAAAACAATAACGGTTTCGCTTTCTTTTCATCACACGCATTGAAAGATTACATCACTCACTCCCATTGTACACAATCTAAAAGGAAAAGAAAACATTTTCATATAGTGAAGTTTCCAGTGCCTTTAAGGGATGGCCAAGTCAAATGAATTGAAAGTGCTGTTTTTCATCTCATAAATAATTAAAAATCAGACCATTTTGAAAACTATGCCGAATCATGTCTTTTATTAAGTTCATCACTATAGAATAGCACCATGGATAGGATTCTATGTTGGATGAATAAAATGACTGAGAAATGGTTTATCGTAAATAACATGGAAAATTTTACACAAATAATTTTAAAAATAATGAACTTTTTATGTGGGTTCACAAACACATGTGGGCGGTGGACAAAAAACTGTGATGTAGCTTCCCTTAGTCTATTATTCCTGAGAATATTCTAAAATTACAAGCAGTTTCGAAAATGCCTTGCCTTTTAGAGGCATGTGCGGCTTGGGCATCCTTGGAGTTCTGTTTAAATGACAGTTTTAATGTCGTTTTAAACCTTGCTCTCAGGGAGGGCCTACGGACAAATAATTTCTATGGACAATTACATTGTTGTTGGTTTGATAGCAAAAGTGGATATTTTTTTAATTACTGTAACAGGTTACTTAATAAAAGAGGGTGCCAATAAGCCGCAAACGCCCGCATATATAAGGGCGAGTTTGGGCGACTTTTCGAATTAAATTGGCGGTTGTCCTCCAAAACCCCCTGCACATTCCTGAACTCGCCCGGAGCATTCCCGAAATGCAATTCCTTGTAACATAACCATGCGGACGACAGTTGGAAGAAGGGCATTGTTCAAGTCTATGCAGGTTTTTACAGGAAAATATAGCTATACTTGAATTTTTTTCAAAACGCTGCACTCGCTCGAAAACACCCACACTTTTTTAGGCGTATGCGGCTTATCAGCACCCCGTCTTAATAAATAAGAAATTGTGATGAAAAACAGTTGGTCAGCTTAACACCCAGAGCTATTTGTTTTGCCTGCGCCCTAACTACAGGTTTTCCTATAGCTGGCTATCAGTCAGATAGTAATACAGCTTCTCCATATGTATTCTACAAATTACTTTCCATTCTTTTATACAAAACAGAGCTAGCTAGCTATAGCTACCTTTTGTGTGATTAAGCCTTACCTTGATTTGGATAAAACCAATTAAAATTGATAATATTGTATTCTTACATCTTCTTAGAAACAATAAAATAAAACACAGCTCGGCGCGTTATAATTGTACAAATTACTTCAATCTTCCTTTGAAAAGGGTAGCTAAACAGGAGCTTTCGAATACACCTTTACGATAATTCGGAAAAACTAACACTCCATCGCAGCTTATTTTACGATCGGACGAGGTAAACATCACACTTTTATAAGAGTTTATTAAGGAGAAAACATGTTTTTTCGTGATAACTTTTCTTGCCGCGTTTTGTTTTTAATGAAAAGTACACATAAGTTGTATCTTATATATTAATTCCCTTGCGTGAGTAAAACTGTGAGTCCACGACACGGAAATCACGGGTCACTTTCTTATGACGTGGCTGTACGCTAAAATTTAACTAAAAAAGTTAGGGATGTACTTTATAGAAATCGTACATAAGGTGTAAATATATAACCCCCAGCTAATAACAATAAAAATATATATACCCTTATGCCAAAAAATCTATATGAGCATATATATATAGGTATCGTTACATATAAAACGGTATTAGATATTCACAAAGCATACGGACTGTTAAATGGAGTTCCTAGCATAAAACGGAAATTGTGTTTACGAAAAAGATGGCTGTTCTTTTTGAGTATTCTCTACTCTTTCATTCAACATAAATCTTTAAAAAAACATTTGAAGAAGAGCATGGTTTTATAAATTAATCATAGCAAGGTTTCTGTAATGTTTCTGTTCATGTTTTTTTTTCAGTTTTGATGATATTATTGATGCCAGACATGTTTTATAGTTAGCATCATAAAAAGCCAACCACCAACAACAACTAGCTAGCTAGGAATTTATATATATGTAGCCATGTTCTTTATACCTAGCTAAGTCTCCAGTTTAAGTGACCAGCTATTAGCTGCTGTAGCTAGCTAATGTTAGCTTTAAACTAAAGATTCCCAGTATACCTAGCTAACCTGTGAATTTTATGTTGCTTTTACATGATGTAGCTAGGTACTGTAGTTTATCTTAGTGGTCTTTGCTAGGAATATGGCTGTAACTTATTTGACTTGACCTTTTAAGCCTAAATAAGAAGATATAAGAAGCTACAACACCTTTTAAGAAAGTATTTATAATATTTAAGGATAGTTTAAGGACTATTTTTTATGCAAATATATAATGTATTTTTCACATTTTGTGTAACTAAACTTACATCGGTTGCATGCAATATGACAAAAGGATTTTTATTTAACATGTAGTAATTCTGATGTTCTAGATGTTCTTACTCAAATGTTTTTGTTTATGACATTTCGTGTTATTTAAGAAAACTTTAAACCTTTTCGGGAGAGTTACTACATGCTAACACCGAAAAAACCTGTGTTTCTTAAATTCTTATTTGATAGAGGTTTTTGACATTATGGGGAAAATTTACGTAGCTTTTTTCACATATTTTGATTTTGTTGCAGTATTTATATACATGGGTTTTTGATTATTTTATTTATATATTTATTTTTGGGGGGAGGGCGGGGGAAGGATTTACATGTTTTTTTACATTTAGGGAAAAAATGTACAGGGAAGACTGGGGTGACTTTCCATTTATATACATGGTATATATAATATATACAAACTGTTTTGCTTTTCTTTTGAAATTTTGTGTTAACTTTTGTGGCACAAGGATCATGCAATATACCGAAAGAACTAATTTTTGTAGAATTTGACTTTACACCTTGCAAACCTTTCATGTTTTTATATTAAAATAAGAAAATCAACTCTGACATTATATATATATATATATATTCCCACATTATATATATAAATTCCCACAAAACCCATCAAACGTTATTAACCCTGAACATTTTAAACATTTTCCTGGTTCTTTTTTTGGTTTGCGAAGTTCTTTTCATGCAAATATTCTGAAAATAAAGTTCAGAAATTACTTATTTTTAAAATGTAAATTTAATTTGTTTCAAATTGTGGTTTTGACATTTTCATGTAAGAGTTTGTGGGCAAAGACATAAATCAGCATGCTAAAAGAACTGACTTTTCTTAATTTAGAATTACTAAACACAACCATTTTTTTTACATTTAGTGTAAACTTTTGTGCGTATGGCCATATTTAATATACCAAAAGAGCTACTTTGTTGATTTCAATTTTATACTCTTTGTAAGCTATTTTTTTCTTCTTTTTGACATTTTGAATTAACTTATTGTTGTAGAAGGAATATAATATATAATATATATTAATTGCTGTAGTTCCCAATAAAAACACAAACTTGGAGTAGAAAATTTATTTCAATTTTGTAAGAATAAACTGAGGATAATTTGGCGGAATCGGGTGAGGATGCTAGACTGAAGAGAAGATATTGTCTCAAGCTCACGTGCGTGTTCCCAATAAATTCGCTCTTCTCCACTACATCCCGGAGCTCTTCTCCTAGTAGTGTTCGCTTCTGGCTTAACTAATCTCTCAATCACATCCGGAGCTCCTCTCCTGTGATTCCATTTCCTCTATCATACCTCACAAGAACCTACTCTTTATGAGCTCTAGCTTCTTTTGCATTTCACACCTGTTATTAACCTCTTGGTGCCCCACCTCTGACTGTCAGCGCCGCATCCCCCTGCTGTTATTTCCCCAGTCATCTGTCCTGCTCGCGTGGTGCACCGTCGTTCATCTCCTCGCACCTGTACTTAATTCACCATACTCTTCCAGGGGTACACGCACATCTCTACACTTTGTGGCTGCCCAGGGCAGCCCAGCACCCCCAAATTCCCCAAATGAAAATTCATTATCTATGAGGCAATATTTTTGACGAGAACTACGACGAGATAATTCAACATGCCATAACAGGCTTAACAAATTGACATGAAAAAGAAAACTACATGCAAGTGCCTATAAATTAGCCTTTTACAATCCAGGTAATAAAATCCCCATTTGATAAAACGAACAATGGGCCAGCCTTAGCCCCCCGAAATAACAGGTAATTTCTTAAAGCTTTTACTGGGCAAAATTTTTGTTTAATCATAGCAAAACGAATTGTGACACCTTTCCTAAATGGAGCTGTTTTGGATGCCTTGATGTTAAATGTAAATAGAAGTTCTGAAAATAGAAGCCTGACCTTATTTATTAATCACTCTAGGGCAAATGTATACTGAATCACTCTACATTGACACGTAGTTAAATCTAATTTTTCGTAATTATCATGGATGTATGCCTAATATAAAGGGAATACCTAAAATCGGAAGCCTAACCGTATTTATACCCCCAACCATTCTAAATTAAGGGCCCTGACAATAAAAGCATTTCCAGATTTCCAAATTGCACAAAAGATATAGCCTGATCGGACAATTTTGGGTATCATTCAAAATGCGGCTATGTGATATGTTTATAAAATTGATCCTAAAGACCGGACACATATTGCAAAAAAAAATAAAAAAAATTCCATGTTAAAGTGAGGAAGGATCGCCTAATTAGAAATTGCCAATGAGAAGATCATGTGGATCTAAACTAGTAATCTGGTTTCACGGTAGTCCAACTACATTTTGCCGCATTTCGCCGATTGTTGCGCGATTCCTTGTTTTCTGCCGTAAAATAGTCGACTTCGGCGGCAGCCGAAGTGTGGACTTTTGACCCTCTTAAACAAATAATTTTGACGTCAAGAAGAATCGCGCCGAAGTGTGGACTTTTGGACTCTTGAAAACAAAGAATATGTGACATCAAGAAGAATCCCGCCGAAGTCGTCGAAATTTACGGTAAAGAAAGATTGAAATTAGGTCATGGGTGCGTAGGGATAATTTACTCTACCTATTGTTATTGCCTCCCGGTAGCCGGTCGGTTTGATAGGGTCGGATTCAACATGTCTAAGGCTACGGAAGTTTTGTATTGACTTGCAGCAAGTAAATGGAAGGTTTGAATATATGATTGCGGAATGAAGTTGAGCGATGTTGCTAAGAAGAAACATTACTGGAAAACATTTATTCTCTGTGTCGCCTGTGATTGCAGAAGAAAGCAGTTTGGCAGAAAAAGCAGGCTTTTTTGAGTTAACAAAATCATAGCATTAACTTTAATGACAACGTTTCCAGGTACATCTGTTTACTTTTAATTCCATTGATTTTTGAGCTTTCTATTGCTGTGCTAGCAAGTGTGAGCATGAAACTGTTTATAGTTTCACTTTCAACAAATCTAAAAAGCTCTGTGTCAAATTCAAAGTGCTTGTGTTGTCTTGGGGTTATTTAAATAACAAGACATTTGATAGCAATACAATAAATCGAATAGCTGCATAACAACTTTGTATGTTTACTTTGTAGATTCAAAGCTTCTGGCAATAGACACTTAAACGATTTCTTAACATGCCACAAGGCCACGGACGAGAACACTAGTCGTGACTAGTTTTGGGAGAATGACTTCGACAAGACTTGATGATGTTTGGTTTAAAAGCTCTAATCTTATATCGAAATAATTCCTGGGAACGGTGTTAATTATAAAAATTAGGAAAAAAGCATGGTTTTAATTAATGGGTGAAATGACGAAAGTTTTTCACATTTTCACTAAAGAAGTTATGCTGACAGGCATGGAAAATGTTTGTGGTTCTACCAACATGGCGAAAATGACTTAGCATATATACGTATACAACGCTATCCTGATGGACAAAAAATGTGTAATAATGTAGTTAACGATATCTGTTTTTAAATGATTTGTTTTGTTAAAAATTTCAACTATTTATAGTAATTATCGCATAACAGCTAGGTATTTTCAAGTTTGATTCAACATTTTAGAGTCTTAGCCAAAAACGGTTACGGAAAAATAAAACAGTGTTCTTCTTCTAAGGGCTAAATATTTTTGACTGAATGTTGTGCTAAATCAGTGGTCATTCACTTGTTGTGGTAGGTTGTGTTGTTTTTAATTAGCTATTGCTGCTTAAAAACCAAATTTTATATAGCGGCCTTTACTTGTGCAAAATCATGATATAATTTTGCCATTTTTATTTCATTTATCTGTTGTTGTTTATATGGTGTACTATGATCTAATAATACAAATAAAGCCTATTTACAATGCAGTTTGTGTTGTTGTTGTTGCTTATTCTCTATCTGTCTCCTTTTTCATGTGATTAAATGTTTCAAATAGATTAGATAATATATAATATATATATATGCATATAAAAAAATGGAATTTTGCAAATTTCTGTTTTACCACTCAATTTTTATATTTTATAAATTATTTGGGACAGAATGGTATGAAATAGACCAAAATACCTGATCTTAATTGTTTTTAATTTACATGCTGTTTCTTGTGAAACTTTAAGGTGAACATTTTGTGGAGGACAATGGCATGACATATACTGATAGAACTGATTTTTGTTGTGTTAATAGATGTTATATCTGAACCTTTTTGACATTTTATGTTAATTTGGCGAGGAAGGACCATATATACATAGAAGAAGAATTCGATTTTAGACCTTGCAAGCTGTGTTTTTCTATATTTTGTATAAATTCTTACCAGGGAGGTCTCTGTGGGTGCAATATACCGAAATGACTGATCCTTCTCGATTTAAATTTGATGTGTTCCAAATCGTATATAGTTTTTTGAAATTTTGTGTAAGATTTAATGGGTAAGGACAAGATGCAAAATGTAAAAAAAATGATTTTTGTTGAATCAGAAGCACTCCCTACAACCATTCTTTTTTTTACAGTTTGTGAAGCTTTTGTGGGGAAAGAGTGTATGCAGTATCGTCGAAATAACTGATTTTTGTTGCAAACTGTTTTTCTTTGGCGTTTTGGATTAAAATATTGTTTTAGAGGGCATATGCAGTAGATATATGTACCGAAATAATTAAATTTTGCAAACTTTGATTTTGTCGTTACCTCTCATTTTTTACATTTTGATTAAACTTTTGTGGGAGACTGTCGGTATGCGAAGGACCAAAATAAGAGATTTTAGTATTATTTAGAATTTATATTTTGTGTTGCAAATTTGGTGCAAAAATTGACATAAAATGAACTTATAGATTGATTGCTGTTGTTTAACATGACTCATTATGACTTTTATATATATTTTATGAAAACATTTGTGACAGAATACTATGTGAGATTTGAAATTTTGTTTACTTTATTGATGGTAAAACAGCATGCAAGTTGCTAAAAGGACTTTATTAATTTCAGGTTTAAACACCGTTTTTTTTTGTTGACATTTTGTCTAAAGTTTAGTGAGGAAGGACCGTATGCAATATATCAAAAAACGTTTTATTGCATTATAATTTATCCTTGGAATCCCTTTTTAACACCTCAGATAAAAATTTCTACTTAGGCACAATTTATTGTTTATTTTTCACATTTTGTGTCAACCTTTGGCAGGGTTTGCAATAAACTAACTGATTTTAACATATACAATGAGAGAGATTTGTGTTTGACATTGATCAGCTTTTTTTGTATATATGTGACGTTTTGAGTGATTTAAATTTTTTGGGTGAGATGTATGTTGAAATGCTTTTGAAAACTTCTTCACGAATAATTTTCGCATTTGTCAGATGGTCAGAGCAAGTAATTTTAGTAGATTTTGATTTTAAATGTCACATATTGTTGGACACCTTTAATTTTTTTGGTCATTTATATAATAATGCAGATGTAAGATGCGCACTGCTGTATTGTTTGTTTTTTGATGGACATATATCTGCTACATAGATTAAATGAGAATACAGTGGATTCTTCCACGGGAAACAGCTAGTCTTATTATTATTAACGTTTCCTGAAAATTTGAAAGAAATTGATACGACGAAAGT